>LAPY01000714.1:91213-105310 GCA_000970635.1 Eragrostis tef
AATCGAACAGGACAGTATGTTTTTACAGGCTTAGAACACAGCTATACCTTCCCTTCCCCGCTCATCAATGCGTGTCTTCAACACTTTCCTTCTTTTAGGTGAGGTTGAAGCAGGCTCGGCAGCTTGATCTTGCTTGCTATCCTTGACAGGAGGATCGCAACTCTTTTCTTTTAAGGTAATCCCAGAATGGTTCGTAGTGTTAGCACTTTTGGTTTTACGTTCAGAAAATAAGTCAGAATCCATCCCTTTTGAGCAGTCTTGCACACTGTTCAGTTTATCCTGTTTACTTTCCGAATTATTTTGATGTTCTTTAGTGTCTTCAGCAGCTTCAGTAACAGGATCTGGAGCAATCTGTGCAGGACGCTCAGGAGATGCAATGCTAATAATATTTTCTTCTTCGTCATCTGAAAAATCAAATACTGCTCGTCTCTTTCTGTTATTTGCCCCATTAGAGCCCCTCTTGTAATTTATACCTTGTTCATCGTCGCTGTTATCACCATCTGCTTCTTCCTTTGCACATATCTGCGCATCAGCTGTAGCTGAAAACATTAGCAACAGAGATACATCACATCAGTATGCTTGACATAGCACAATAAGATTTACAAAACTAGATATGTTGGAAGTTTACACTGAACACACAAGAAAATAAAGAGAGAAAACTTAAAACTGAGTTCTTGCGAGATAGTACCAGCAACACTCGGTGCAGCTGTAGCATTAGTAGTTGTTGGAGGCTTGGGTTTTGCCGATGCACGGCCCCACATGGTAGCAAGAGATCCACCATTGCCGGGTTGGGCCTTCCCGTTCTGAGGTTTATTTTTGCTTGCGTGGACAGCAACCGATGGCTCTTTGACCACAGGATCGCTACTATCTTTTGTAGCTAATGCTGAGGAATTATCCTTCTCAGCCTTATTGCCTGATACCAGCTTTTGATTAGATCGTCCAGGTAGATCTTGCTGCTGAGCCTGCTCTTTTCGAGTAATGCTAGGTTTTGATGGTGCAGCAGCTACAGCACTATTTATAGGCTTCGGCGGCAACGAACTCACATGCTTCCCACTGGAAGTTCGCTTGACAAAAGAATTCAAAACGCCACAAAACCTGTGCAAAATTAAAATAGTGACCAGGGATAAAAGTGGTCTATGATACAACCTTATGAGCACAGAGCTTGCATTTTTCACAATTTCTCTTTGTGTGTGTGTTTAGTTATGTATTATTTTCATTTAGTATGTCTTCCCTAACAATTCCACTGTAGGAATGACTAATTAGAAGAAAACCAGGGGGCTAAAAATAACAGTACCTATTGTCTCTCAAACAATTCTCTTCATCGAATGGCTGGTTGAAAAGCTCCTCTGCCTGCACGAATTCAGGGTTCCACAGTACAGCAGTGTCTTTTGGAATACAGGCTTGGATACTGTAGACCTGAACTGAACAAGAATCTTTGAACTCTTGCTTTGTTACTGCATCAAACGAAGAAATCAACTAGTTAGAAAGGGAGGCAGGTTGACACTGCAAAACCAGCAAATCACTGGAGTGTGGAGGCAGAGAAAACATTTCTAATCCAGTTATAAAGATATTTATATGAGAGTACAATGTAATTTTAGGAAACTGTGCCACAAAATGAACAAAAACCATATATCACCTTCAAGTTTTGTGGCTGAAGTGAGTTTCACACAATAACTTTGGGGATTGTTCTTCAACCACCCAGACACACTGTAAATGACTTGGAGGTCGGTTCCATGCTTGTCAACAAACTCCTGAAGCAGTCTGAAGGTCAATTGCGACTAGTTAGTCATGCTCAAGACATTATAGTATCCCAGGAAAGATATTGATCAAAGCTGAAATGTTTTACCTCTTGGCATCATTTGATGATACAGAGAAGTTCCGACTGAGCCATTTGTATGAAATCTGTTACAAAACCACAATATGTTAAAGAGTGCATTGTTCCAACAAACCAAAATGGAGAAGAACACTAGAAGACATGAAGCCACAAAGGCATATAAGTGATTCACAGTACTGAGAGTAAAACATTGCTGACTACAATCACACCCGCAATATGTTACAGAGTGCATTGTCTACCAGATAAACGGTTCCAACAAACCGAAATGGAGAAACACTAGCAGAACTCAGGCCACAGAGGCATATAACTGATTCACAAAGATAGTAACACATTGCCGACTACAATCACACCTAACTTAAACTCATGAGACATGGGGGTTCCATGTGCAAGTCACATTGCCGACTTTAGTGAGTATGTCACTTCAAACAAATTCAGAGAAATCAAAGCCGACGAATATGACACCTCATCATATTTACAACATCAAGTTAATATAATCAGGGGTAAAATTCCTAAGAATCCACACATGAATCAGATAACCATGGAACAGAATTAGTTTCTACAGTAAGACCGAAGAATATTGCAATTTCAACTATGTGCCGCTGACTAACATAATTTCAACTATCTCCTACATGATTGGACAGTGATAGCCAGAACAAACACTGGAGCATAACAACAGTCAGCATTCAGTAAAATCTTCAGAAGCTATCACAACCCTAATTCAAACCCTCCGACCAGATTAACAGGAATCCAGGAATCATATCCCCTAAAGTGGGAAGCAATCGCAGAGCCAAGGCTCCACGGCGCGGGATCGTACGAGAGGATCAGAGCGAGGATGAGTTCCCTTACCACGCGAAGCGGGTCGGAGAAGAGGGCGTGGATCTGGGGCAGCAGGTCGAGCAGCGCTTGGTCCGCGGCCGCCGCCATCCTCCTGCTCCGGAGGGTTCTAGAACCCTCGCTGCTAGGGTTTCCGAATCGGGCGGGGCGAAGTGGGAGGAAGGGGAAGAATACGGCGCGCGGGATGAGGGGTTGGGCGGCGGCGAGTCGAATCACCAAGCGGCAGTTTTCCCGCCTCTCTATTTTCTTGGCGCGCGCAGCGTCCAGTGGCCCCCCATCTCAATCTTCTCCCGGCCCGACCGGCGGCCCCGATTATAGTATCCCAGGAAAGATATTGATCAAAGCTGAAATGTTTTACCTCTTGGCATCATTTGATGATACAGAGAAGTTCCGACTGAGCCATTTGTATGAAATCTGTTACAAAACCACAATATGTTAAAGAGTGCATTGTTCCAACAAACCAAAATGGAGAAGAACACTAGAAGACATGAAGCCACAAAGGCATATAAGTGATTCACAGTACTGAGAGTAAAACATTGCTGACTACAATCACACCCGCAATATGTTACAGAGTGCATTGTCTACCAGATAAACGGTTCCAACAAACCGAAATGGAGAAACACTAGCAGAACTCAGGCCACAGAGGCATATAACTGATTCACAAAGATAGTAACACATTGCCGACTACAATCACACCTAACTTAAACTCATGAGACATGGGGGTTCCATGTGCAAGTCACATTGCCGACTTTAGTGAGTATGTCACTTCAAACAAATTCAGAGAAATCAAAGCCGACGAATATGACACCTCATCATATTTACAACATCAAGTTAATATAATCAGGGGTAAAATTCCTAAGAATCCACACATGAATCAGATAACCATGGAACAGAATTAGTTTCTACAGTAAGACCGAAGAATATTGCAATTTCAACTATGTGCCGCTGACTAACATAATTTCAACTATCTCCTACATGATTGGACAGTGATAGCCAGAACAAACACTGGAGCATAACAACAGTCAGCATTCAGTAAAATCTTCAGAAGCTATCACAACCCTAATTCAAACCCTCCGACCAGATTAACAGGAATCCAGGAATCATATCCCCTAAAGTGGGAAGCAATCGCAGAGCCAAGGCTCCACGGCGCGGGATCGTACGAGAGGATCAGAGCGAGGATGAGTTCCCTTACCACGCGAAGCGGGTCGGAGAAGAGGGCGTGGATCTGGGGCAGCAGGTCGAGCAGCGCTTGGTCCGCGGCCGCCGCCATCCTCCTGCTCCGGAGGGTTCTAGAACCCTCGCTGCTAGGGTTTCCGAATCGGGCGGGGCGAAGTGGGAGGAAGGGGAAGAATACGGCGCGCGGGATGAGGGGTTGGGCGGCGGCGAGTCGAATCACCAAGCGGCAGTTTTCCCGCCTCTCTATTTTCTTGGCGCGCGCAGCGTCCAGTGGCCCCCCATCTCAATCTTCTCCCGGCCCGACCGGCGGCCGCGGCGCCGTTGCACGGGAGCGCCGCTTGTTTCACTGGCAGATGGGTCCCATTTTCATTGGGAGGGCGGTGGGCTCATTCGCTTCTCCTACGTGGAAGCGGCGGCCCACCAGAGTACGGGCGGGCAGCCCTCTTGAGCCCGAGCCCCCGCCCAGCCCAGGGTCAGCGCCATTTGGAGGAACGCTCTTGTTTCAGCGTGCACCGTCCACCTCTGCTGCACTGCTGCAATTGCGAACATCCCCTTGGGCTTAGCGTCACCGGCCATCTGTTCGACAAATTGCTCCTTCGAGGTTACCAAAACAGTACCTCTTGTCTACGATTCGGTACAGGATGGCGGTTTTTGATTGCGGATGATTTTTGTGGCAACCAATGAAGTTGGGAAGGGAAGCATCGGCCGTATCAGCACATAAGTACATACCTTTTTCCATGGCCCAATATGACGATTATGAAGAGAAAGTGAGAATCGTAGGTTCTTCACTTCTTTGTCTGCCATTGAACGGCCTTGCGGTAATGAACACACGCTGCATTAATATTGTGTACGTTTCTGTTGCAGAAATTGAAGTTTTGTTGGCAGGCAGATAGCGGTTTAGTAAATGAAGTGGTGTGATTTTTCAGTTTGTATGTGATCCTCCGCAGTCTTAGGCTTCGGTGGTATTTATCACGCGCTTCTGGGACCCGAGACTCTTGAAGAATCTTTTCCATTCTTTGGTTATGTATGGAAAGATAGAAATAAAATGACTACAATTTTGGGTATTCACTTAATTTTGTTAGGTATAGGTGCTTTTCTTTTAGTACTCAAGGCTCTTTATTTTGGCGGTGTATATGATACCTGGGCTCCTGGAGGGGGAGATGTAAGAAAAATTACCAATTTGACCCTTAGCCCCGGTGTTATATTTGGTTATTTACTAAAATCCCCTTTTGGGGGAGAAGGGTGGATTGTTAGTGTGGATGATTTAGAAGATATAATTGGGGGACATGTATGGTTGGGTTCCATTTGTGTACTTGGCGGAATTTGGCATATCTTAACCAAACCCTTTGCATGGGCTCGCCGTGCGTTTGTATGGTCTGGAGAAGCTTACTTGTCTTATAGTTTAGCTGCTTTATCTGTCTTTGGTTTTATCGCTTGTTGTTTTGTTTGGTTCAATATTTATATCTGAACCCTAATGTTTTCCCTCCGGTAACCAATTAGAAATTCTCCGTCCAGTTAACACCCAGATATTTTTTGGACAAAGTTTCTGATATATTGACTTACTTGTATTGCTGCTGAATAATTTGAGCTACATATTCAATTTCAAACTCAACTAACCCAATTTGACTCCCATAAAAAAAACTAACCCAATTTGACATAGCCTTCATTGGATGGCCATGCAGAGTTGTCTATTTTGATCTACATATTAATTCAAAAATGGTGAGCATACTTCCAAATCAGCCAGTTCACCCTTCATGTTGCAAGCTATTTTGACTTGTCTGGTTATCTGGCCATCAATATTTCGATGTGTGAAATAACGGTCATGTATTTCGTTGCTAAAAATTGTGACGACAACCCGTCAAAAAAAATTTGTGACGACATATGTAACTTTTTACTGCTTTACAAATGGTACCTACCACGAATGAGGTGCAGGTGATTTAACTTGTCGCATCTTTGTCCTCAACTCAGGATGGAAGCTTGCTTGTCTGTTTACTGGGTCTGTTCTCTCTTATTATGAGTGAGTGGCATTGCTTGCCATTGTCATTCTTTGCATCCTCCGATGCTATATTGTTGAAGTTTGATAGACAGAAGATGGCTTTAGAGGTTTCTTCTCCCTTCAGTGACCACCGCTGTTCCATCATAATTTGATGAGAAAAACATGCAAGGTCTCTGCCTCTCTGAGGAGCAGTATCAATGAAGCATGTAGGCTTCCTTTTTTTCTTCCAAACGAGTTTGAACTTGGCCCAGCAGCTTTTCGTCAACAATCAACACGTATGGGAGGTAGATTCACACTCTGCAACCTACTTACTGAACCATATATGAATGGAAACAGCACTATGACATGTTCGACCTGTACAAGAAACAGAGGAGGCTGCGCACTGAGCACCGACCAAACCTAAGCAACGGTTAATCCAAAAGCACATGGTTTTGTTGCACATTTTAATCGTGCTGATGAATTGCATGAACTATTTAAGGAACAAGGATATTATATGCTTTCTCATCCAAATGTGGCTCCCAGTTATGTGATACGATGCTGGACAACTTTGTGAGGAAGGGATCCATTTCATCAGATTTGTGGTGTAACTGAAAATAGGGCCGGGCCTTCCTGATCAGGGCCAGTGTGATGGAGTGTTCACGCAGGAGCAAGGTTCCCCTTACCGACCGACCGACCGAACCGGACCGGACCGGTAAGTCCGGTTACCGGTTGGTAACCGGTCAAAACCGATGAAACCGGATGTAAACCAAATAAATTTTGTCAAATTTTAAAATTTATTTAAATTTAAATTCAAAAACCGATCGAAAATCGATAAACCGAGGTAACCGGTCCGGACCGGTAAGTCCGGTTACCGTGAAAACCGGACCGGTTACCGTCAGTAGCGCAAACCCTGCGCAGGAGTGCCCATGAACAATGCTGCGTGGCTCTTCTCACTCCTTAATTTGGATTGTTTATTATCAGTCAATAGTTCTGTGAACTTATGATCCCTGGTAAATGCATGACTGCAGTTTTTGCTCTCCAATATTGGACTGTAAATAGAACTTTGAGTTTTGACAACTAGTGATTTGGTTCAAGACTGAAGCATAGGCCGAAATTTCGCGCCATCGGCCATTCTACACTTGCCATCGTGTCAACTCCCAACTTCAAATAGCCGCGCAGGAGCAGCCGTCGTTGTTCAGGGCCCCGACATAGATGTGCCCTTCCATCCTCCGGTCTCCCGGCCAGGGCCGGCCCTGACTTATCATAGGCCCTAGGGCGACCGAGAAAAAGAGGTCCTCCATAAAACTGTAACACATAATTTTTTTTTAGGGCCTGTAGGCTGTAGCACATAAATATTGTTCAAAGCATAAAAACGAATGTTTTAACAACAGTGATATTAGTGATGTGTTGGCATGAGTCTCTGAAATTGTAATTCCTCAACTAATTTTCTAATTTTATGTATTCTCTTTTCTGTCTGATATCTTGCAACAAAACAGATATCTCACATTAGACTGACTAAAATCAGTTCAGGAATGAAAAAGCTACCATGCATTTACCAGCTTCGCGTCTCTGGCCACTGATGGTGATTAAAAGACCAAGCAATATCGAAGTGAAAAGTAACATGCAGGCAATAGACGAAGTAACCTGTGTACACAAAGTTAAGCTAGGTCGGCTGAAAATCTACAAAACTATTCCTCTTCTCCTAGATCAATCACTAGAGTCAGACTGAGACGAGGGAATAATTGTATTGCTCAAGGCAGATTCAGCAGCAACATTTAGCAGTCTGGGGCAAGATGAAAGAGTGAAGAGGAATTTAAGTGATCGCGGCATGCGCGACCGTCTTGCGCTATATTTTGATTGTGTTTCATGTTACCGGATAAAAGCAGGCCTTAAGTTTCCGCACACAGGTCACATGTCTATGCATACTTCATTGTACGTACAAAACCAGTATACACAGACCAGCTGGGCAGGGGCCCCTGACATCCGTGGGCCCTAGGCCATCGCCCCTATGGCCATGCCTCAAAGCCGGCACTGCCTCCCGGCCAACAACAACAAACACCGTGATCCTTCTTCGCCGGCCGTATTCCGCGGCGACACCGGCGAGAGTGCCCGAACGCCCTCGATCGGCCCGCTTCGATCGCGTGTACTGCACGCACGGCACGGCGCTGTGAACACGGCGGCCGCGGCGCTCAACTTCGTTGCATCCCTTGACGCCGACCCTCGCGCCATGGCATGCCGTCCGCCCGCATTCTTCGACTTCATCCGCACGTCCGGCACCGTTGACCAAGCGCGAGCTGAGATCATGAATGGTGGCGGCGGCAACAATGTTCCGTGGAGCGGAGGGTAGCATTGGAGGAGGAGGAGCAGCGGCAGTGGGAGGGAAGGAGGCGATATGAGCCTGGCGCGGCCTCGGGAGGCTGTGCCGCTGTGAGGTGCACGGTGAAAATGCGCACGGTTTTTCATTTTTATCTGACACTCGCACGATAATTTCAGCGTTAGAATGCCAAGGAGGAGGAGAATTTACTCCCAGTTAAGCCCCCCGAGATCACATAAAGTGCGGTGCAAGCGAACCATTCAATCAGGTGTCGACGACCTGTATATGTCCTAAGCCTTCCTCCGACTCACCCCTACTTAAACCCCGCATTCTTCGCTTGTTGCAATTTGCGACTTGCGAAATGCCCTCCTCTTAGCGGCAACAAGGTTCCGTGGAGCCTACGTAGCATTGCAGGAGGAGGAGGAGCAGCAGCAGCAGTGGGAGGGAAGGAAGCGATATGAGCCTGGCGCGGCCTCGGGAGCGCTGTGCCGCTGTGAGGCGCGGTGTGAAAATGCGCTCGGTTTTTCATTTTTATCTGACACTCGCACGGTAATTATAGGAGTATAAGGAGGAGAAGAAAATCTTGTCCGAGTCAAGCCCCTCGAGATCACATAAAGTGGTGCAAGCAAACCATTGGATTAGATGTCGACGGCCTGGATCTCTCTCCGACTGACCCCTACTTAAACCCCGCATCCTCCGCTTGTTGCGACCTGCTTGCGAGACGCCCTCCTCTTTTGCCTCTGCCCGGCTTCCTTTCCAAAATCAAGAGCGATCGCTCGACTCGCCGCCGGTCGCCATGGAGCCGCCTCGGGAGGTCCTCCTCGAGCGCGCCAAGCTCGCCGAGAAGGCGGAGCGCCCCGCTGGTACGCAACTGTCCCTGGCCCTTCTCTCTGATGTCTCTTCCGCTCGCGTTGCAGATTTTGCTCTCGATCGATTTCATAGCTTGTGCAGGGTGGGCATGGGGGCGTTTCTAGGGTTTGCTCCATTTTTCCTCTCCGCGTCTGGGTTGGTCGAGACACCGAGTTCATTTGGTTTGATTGCGCTAGTAATTAGGTGCGCTCGTGCGTGGGTTGGGGTTCTAATTCCAGCTTGGATTTGATTAGGTGCCGCCCATCCTTAGGCATACGGATCGCACGGGCTTGTTGCAGTGACATTATAACTCTAGTGCTGTTAATTATACTGCTTTATGTTGAATTTATCCCTGCTATTGTAATTGCTGTGCAGTCCTTTGGTTTTTTCCAGTTCATGTTTGATACTCTCGGGCTGTTAATTTAGAGTGTGGTTTCTCTGTTCATGCTGGCACATGAACACGGCTCTCCAAGCCATTCGATTGATTGCTGGACTTGTGATTTTTGATGCAAAGGACTGACGTGGTTAACAGATAGGCGGTGCCTTATATGGTAAAACTTTGCTAATGCTTGAGCTCTTCGCATACTGTTATGCTGTAAAAAAAGAAAATGAAAGCTAACTGGCTAAAGTTTACTTTGCACTTGCGGTACAGTGATTGACAGGCACTACCTGCACTAGTATTATCATAGCATCATCGCCAAACACACATAATGCACACTATTCATATCGTTGAATGCTCCTGCACATAAACCAAATATTTTTTATCATGCTGATTTTTGTGGGGTGGTGTTTTACCTGTTACTTGGCTTTTAATCACGGGAATCCACCCATTTATGATGCAGGGTCATATCTTGTTTGTCAGCTATATGTATACCTTTAGAGCCGGATACACAGAACTAAAATTTATTTTCTATGTTACTCGCTGCAAATTTATCATACTGGCATGCCTATAAGAACTATTCTCAAATTACTGTCTCGATTGTCATGCAAGCTACAAAGCATCCCTCATAACAGTAACATTCTGGTCTTCATAATTCTTGCTCATTATTTACCTGAACTATATCTTTTATCTTCATTAACTGTTGAGATTGTCAAAGCTGACAAGACTGCTGTAAAACCTGAATGTATCCAGATCGGTATGGAACTAATATACAATTTATTTAACCTGAATGTATCTTCATTAATGTTTGCATTTGCTTGAACCAAACCATTGAAACATATGTTGATGTTGCTGCATTAGGTGTTTGGAAAATTTTAGTTTCTTCGCTTTGCATTACAACACCACATCTCCCTCTTTTTTTCTTTCTTACTTTTTTTTTGGCATAGACGAATTGCACGAATCTTATTTTTGTGCTTCCTGTGGTGTTTGTGCAGTGGTAGTAGAGATAGTGAGTAATATAGCAAAGAAATACAAGAAACTTTCGAGAGAGGAGATTGAGCTTTTTTCAGATGGATGCAAGAATATGATTGGTTTTAGAGTTTCGACACTGGTTGAGCAAGGTATGACATCTGGAAATTCTAACATGGTGGAGGAGCTTAAGAAGTGTTGCAATAATGTGATTGACACGGTAGAGCATCTCCTCAAGTTTGCTTCTGATGTTGAAGAGACCTTGTTGTATCATAAAATGTAAATATCTAACAACCTCTGTTTAAATAAAAAACGTGCTAAATTTGTTTGATAAATCTCTTTTCTCTTGGTCATAGGAGAGGAGTTTGTTACCGCTACATGGCTGCGTTAGAAGTTGGCCCAGAAAAGAATGAGCCCTCTGACAAATCGCTGAAGGCGTACAAGGCATGTTAACCACTACCTAAAAAATTTATTACTATACTACCTGTTCGGTTGACATGGTGTATATAACTTTCATGAGTTTTGGTCACTTTTGCAAATTGCACTTACATTAGCAAAGGACAAGATCTCTCCATCTAGTGAGACCGTACTTGGCCTGGTCATAAATTTCTCAATCTTTTATCATGACATTTTGGACTTACCGGACAGGTATATCATTGCTAAGATGTCCTTAATTTCTCTCCATCTAGCTACTGGATGTGGCTGGTTTTATGAATTCTAGGTTAACTTTTTTTTTTGACACGTAAACAGTAGGAGAGGTTCCCACTGTACATTTTTTATTTATTTATAAAAAGCGAGAACAAACTTTACAGTAAGAAAAAAAGAAAACTATGCAGGCAAAGGCCCAAAAAAACTAATTCTGATTTACCTGGTTTGCAGGGCTTGCCATCTCTTGAGAGGCGCCCTTGAAAAAGCCCAAGCTGAGCTTGATTCATCAAAGGGAAAAGAATTGAAAAAAAGTACAGTTTTCATTCAACAATGCAGGGATGCTTTGGACCATTTGATCTCTGCATCTGATGATGATTTAGGTAATACATATTAGATGGACTCTCCATTTTACCTCTGCGTCTGATGACCTCTCCATTTGACCTTTGCATTTGATGACCTCTGCATTTTGTACTTTTTGCTGTTTTTTGTCAACCATTGTGCTTATTATTCTCCCTACAGTCACTATTATTGTGTCTATGTTGTAGAAGATGTATAAATGCATCGTGCACTTCCCTGGCATTGTATTTTGCTTGTGAGATATTTTGTTCTTTCTAAAATGGTGCATTTTCTAGTCATCCTTGATTCTTTTGGTAACATAGTAACTAGGCATTTCCTCACGAATTTTTGTAGGAATTACCTGCATATCAGCTGTCGTCTGAAAAATCTTTTGTGGACTAGTGAAAAAGAAGTAAATGTTATAACACAGTCCTGTATGTTGTTAATTGAGATTTAGTCTTTTTGATTGTACATGTAATTTCCTTATATTTTGGATTTCTTATTGTTTTGGCATTAGTAAAGGATTGATGCAAGCATGTACTCTCATCCATCTTTTTTACACTTCTTGCAGATGAAACTCAAAAGGCAAGGGTGAAAATTCATACATCTGGTCTGTACAAAGAGGTATGCAGTAAAAGGGCACACATTGCATTTTTTTAGTGTATTCTTATTCCCACGACTAGGCAGGAAGGCTCAAGCAAGTTGTTGACATGTGAACCCTGTTCAGTGCACTATGGTGTCACTGCCAAGAATATTATTAGTTTTTCGAGAATAACAGAAATAGTTCGTATCTATATAAACAAAGAACATTTTGATGCCAATGAGAAAGTATGGTGTTGTTTTAAGAACATATGGCCATAATGTTAATTGGATCTTTGCTGTTGATGTCATTTCTTCTCTGAAATACATTTGACGAAATCGTATCAAGGGGAGCTTCTTGTTTAATCACATATACATCCAGCTACACATTTGATGTATTATACATGTTATGGGCTCTCTAAACATTTTGTTGCTGTATGAACAGGATGGTTCTGGTCTTATAGCAACTAAGCCTCCCTCATCTCCTGTATACAGAGAAAGACCAGAGACGTCCAAGGTATGATCAGGTCCACTGTCAGTGTAAATTCATTACATTAAGAAACTTTTTTCCTTTATCTAATTAGGTTTTCCTGCAGAGCAAGTATAAAGGTAATATTTTTCACAAAGAGAGCCCGCGACCTATCTTTGGACATGAGAAACAGACAGAGTCTCATCAGGCTAGAGCGCTTCCTTCGTCTACTTCACACGATCTGAAGGACCGGATAAGAACGGGCATCGAAATCATTGAAGGGAAAATTCGTGACGAAGGAAACGTTCATGCCCTCAGAAAGCTTGGCAGAGGAAAGGCATACCTAAAGGATTTGTCTCTGAAGTTGCAGTCAGGTTAATACCAAGCTCGTATTTGTTCTGATGTTCTATACCACATAGGTGTTTTTAAGACAAGGAAAAAAATGCTGACATATAGTTTTTCTCCCTTCTTGCAGAGGAACCACCCGAAAATCCTTGAAATATGGTGTTGCCCCAATTGAAAATCCTTGAAACCAGGCTTAGCCCTTTTGTTATACTTACCATAACTCTGGTTGGCAGCGTTCGCTGTGGCAGTTGCCAGGGTGAAACGGACTCACGAGTTGTACAGATAGATAACATACTGATGTGGATATAAGATCTGTAGGAGTTTCGATCTGGGTTTTATTCTTGCACTCTGAGAACAAAAACCATGCTCCAGGACTAGCTGACCGCTTAAGGTGACGATTACGTGTTGTAAGGTTTACCTGATGTACTTGAGCAGGTTTCGATCATGTACCGAGAACTCGTTAGGGCGATGTTTCTGTATTGCAGTGCAAGCAACATGATGTCTACTATGTTGTCCCCTTTGCTCATTCAGTTGATCATTATCATCGTAGCAGTTTCGTTCTATGCAAGTGTCAGACTGTCAGTTGCATGATGATATTTGGTTACCCTTGTGCTGCATATACTGAGTAAGATTAGAAGGTATCCAGGTTACATGCGTAACGCGTTGAAATAGTGTTCTCTGTATTTCCTGACAAGAATTAAGGGTTGGCCGGTTAGGCTTCCATTTTGCTGACTGAAAGTTTATTCCGAACCATCAGTTGCACACAAGCAGTTCGGATTAGGTGGTGCCTGATGATGTAGTATCGTGAAGCACTCAAGCAGGTGCCTGGAATTTGTGCGCGTATACGGCATCAGTGACATGGATGATAAGTGGAGAAATGATTGTTTCGTGCGAAATCTCACTGTCTGATATACCCAAGGAACCTCGTAACAGGCTTACAGGCAATAAGAAGCGGATTTGACTCATCAAACCTATAGCAATATTCCTCGTCTTTCTTATTTTCTTAATCTGGTCATGGGCTATACCATCCTGCCGGGCCAACACAGTAGGCCCAGTATTTCCATAAGCAAGGGCCAATGGCCCACAAGTGCGGCCCGTTTTCGACGGACATTTATTTCTCAAAAAAAAGAAAGAAAAAAGAAAAAGGATTACAGCTGGGGGAGGGCAGGAGTTGCCCCAGATTCCCAATTCGATTCGAGACCGGGAAGGGTATCAGGAATCTATAAATTCAACGGGGATTGATCAATCCACCAGAGCTTTGATTCGGCGACTGGTCTCGAGCCTAACTGGAGGGCAATCATGGAGTCAGCGGGCAAGCGGGGCCGGGCCGCCGGGAGGGAAAAGGCCAAGGTCCGTTTCCCGTCTGCTCCGCCGCGGAGGAGAGGGGCGG
>LAPY01000714.1:117268-129154 GCA_000970635.1 Eragrostis tef
CGCCCCCCCCCCCCGCCTCCCTGCCGCGCCCGCGACGACTCCGCCGCCTCGGACGACATGGGCGTGCTCGGGGTGGTGGTGCGAGAGAGGGTTGGGTGGGGGTGGCGATCGAGATTTCCGTTGGTGCGATTTCAATTTTCTCTACGCTGCTTCAGGGACGCAAGGAGTGGGGAGGGGTTTTATATCTAGCTCATGAGAAACGGCGTGCTGATTTTGCCTTCCGCCGCAAGCCGGTGAGCAGCGGCACGGCGTGTGTGGATGGCGACAGCCGAGACGGGGTTCACGCTGCCGCTGCTCTGCTCTGCTCTGCTCGCACGCACGGAGAGAGGACGGATGGGCCCGTTTCGTTACATCTCCGCTGGGCCGGCCCAATGGGCGCCATCTCAACTTCTCAAGGCAAAGATATCACATGTCCAATTGCTCGGGGCCCGATCTAGTTCGAAGAGACGGTGATTCTGATTTCTTTTCCCCCTTCGAGCAAATACGGCGACTTGATTTTTTGTCACGATCCGATTATAATCTATCTAGTCCTCCTGTGGCGTCAGATCCACCGCCGCGGAGCAGCCGGGAACCGGACCTTGGTGGCCGTCTTCTTTAGCCGGCCCGGCCCCGCTCACCCGCCGCGCTCCCTAACCCCGTGGCTCCTCTCCTGTTAGGCACTTAGGCTCGAGACTCATCGCCAAATGCAAGCTTGATTTGTTGTTCGTTCTACCGAGAGGGCGTTCTCGTTGAATTTATAGACTCCTGCACAGCCCTCAAACAGTTCTCAGTCTCGGACCCAACTGGGGACAACCAAGAGGCGGCTTGCCTCCCAGCCGTAATCGGAGACAGAATTGGAGGGAATGGATTTGTGATGGATCACGGCTGTGTGCTCTGAGTTTCAAGGATACAATACTGTGTGTGAGGGTACTTGTTGTGGCAGCTAAATCTGATAGTGCCAATTCGGTGGGGTTTTAGGCTTAAATTCTGTTAGTACGTGTTGCTGTGTCTGCTAGATCTGATATATGGAGTTGATCAATGCATCATCGTGCGGTTATGAACAGAATGTCCACCTACTGATTCTTGCTGTCAGAGGCACTTCTACAAGTATTTCAGAGTGAACAACAAGTTACTGCTTGATTTGGTTTAACTCAAAGCTAGTAACAATGTTCACATTGTTGGGAAAAACAATTAAAGGTAGCAGCAGCAATCTAATATAGTTCCAGCAGCTCTTTGTATTGCTGTCATTGAAAGAGTGGAGGCCGAGCTGCAGTTCTTTGTATTGGCAGTAGGACATTGGCAATTACAAGTGCAAGCTGGAGAAGTGAATATCGATATGGCTTCTCTGGAAGTACATCCAAAAGAATTCAAGAATCAGGTTTTACCTTTTCCTTTATAGAGATAGAATTATCTACTAAGTGTTGACTAGTAAATACTGCTACAGAATACTTCCTCGATACCGTGCTTACCTTGTTCTTTACCTATTTGCCTACTGCTTACTTAAAAAAGGTCCATTACACGCGGTTCCTGTTGCAAATTCTTTGTTTTTGCCGATGCCATGCAAGATGTAACGCAGAACAAGCATGTATCTTTGTACAGCAATGACAATCCTTCAGAAGTTTTCCCTGTTGAAATTATGATTACTGTAAATCACCATGCCCAAAAGATCTAACACAAAACTACGATCTTGGTAGTTACATTTGATTATGATGCCACCATGTGTCACAATTCTTCTAAGAATATTAAATTTGGTACTGATTTGTTTTGTATAAACTGGTTGTCGTATGTTACAAAGCTTTGTGATAGTTCAAAGTTTATGTGAGACAATTGCTGTAAAATGATCTGAGTCATCACATATATTATTTTTGCAAGATAACAATTAGCTACTTTGGACATAGATACCTTCGTCATGATCTTTGTATTTTCTGAGAATCGCCTCGTTTCACCTGGGACCTGATAAATGTGAAGCTAGAGCTGGAGCTGATGAAGCCATTTTCCCATCATAGCCAAGGTTGGATGGAGCTGAAGCGACAAAGTTGAATTCGATATTAGATTCTACATTCACTGTACCTTCCAGTACTTTGACAACTACCGACATTTGAGGCCTCTTGTTGTAATCAATCTGCAAACACCACATTGCGAGCCTTATCATATGAATTGCTGCTTCCTTATGCATTTGCATTTCATCACAATTATTATCAATTAAATGTTCTAATTGACCATTCCTTGCCTTCTCCTGCAATATGCTAATGAGATGAATGCTTTCTTCAGGTTGGGAGTAATCGAGATTCTTTCTTCCACTCATGATTTCCATGACTACTACACCAAAACTATAGATGTCAACTTTTTCAGTAATTTGTGATGTCAACCACTCAGGAGCTAGGTATCCAGGAGTGCCTCTCATTCTTGTTATCACTTGGCTCTTATCCCTATCTATCATCTTAGATAGTCCAAAATCAGAAAGTTTTGCACTGAAGTTGTCATCTAAGAGGATATTTTGTGGTTTGATATCCAAATGAGCAATTCTTTGCCGGCACTCTTCATGAAGATAAGCCAGACCCTTGGCCATGTCAGTGATAATACTGCGCCGTGTATGCCAACTGAGAGGTGTTTTTTCATCTCGACAATGGATCCACCTGTCCAAGGATCCTTTAGACATATATTCATATACTAGGAGTCTATGAGATTTGTCTGCACAAAAACCAATCAATCTCACCAGATTGATATGATGAATGTTTCCAATTGTCTCAACTTCTGCCAAGAATTCTTTCTTTCCCTGACCAGCTAGCATTTTTACAGCAACCTTTTGCTCGCCTATCTGCCCCTCGAAAACAGAACCAAATCCTCCTTTCCCGAGTTCTTTACTGAAGTGATCGGTTGCAACTTTTAACTGCTCAAATGTGAACCTACTTGTCATGCCAGATACTTCCCCAAAATCTTCATCATCTTCACTATGTTGATATCGCTTCCACAGTATCATTGAGATTGTGACGATCACGATGAGTAAAGAAATGATTCCGGCAAGCGTGTAGCCTATAATTGCTCCTGCACCGATTCTTTTGTGTCCTGTGGATGTATGCGTGTTCACCGGCGCATTCGAAATTGAGGTACCAGGACTAGGGGGTGAATGTGAGATCTGCACCTTAAGATATGCAGACGAACTATAATGAGACACTTCATTCTGATTTACCTGCAACGAAAAGAGTTGTGTTGGCAGGTAACAAGATCCTTTAGAAGTATTATCGCCACCATACTGAAAGAGTGCAGCTTTGCATGAGCAGTTCCTCAAGCAGGCGTTCTTGCAACTCTCTTCATCGATCTGCTGAGGCAATGCAGCCTTTGTATCTATATAATTGAAGTAAGAGATATTACTTAGAGCAAGAAGCTGGTGGTCTGACATCAACGCACAAGAAATTGGAGTCACTGGTGAGCATCCAAGGTTGATTCTGCGGTCATCAATCTGCTTGAAGTATGTAGCATTGCTGTCCATTGGGCATGTACACTGCCCACTCATGCAGACGCCGTACTCACCGCAGACAGTCGGGTAAGCACAATTATCAACCTGCCCCTCAAAAATGTCCTGCACCATCTGCCACCCGCCTGCCCCATATTGATACATCTTCAGGTGCCCGTCAGATTCGAACCTTATGTATGCCATATCTGTCTGTTTGGACGTCATGTTCGCCTCTGCTACAGTATCAGAGGAGGATGCAAAGATGGCCACGGAGCCATTTGTCAGAGTCATGTAAGTTTTCCTATTTCCAGCTCGGTTCACCGTCTTTTGGTAGTATAGTTGAGGAGGTGAAGATTCAGCAAATGCATATAAACCATCAGGACGGATAGTGATATACAACTGATTGCTGATCGTCCAGTTGGTGGCAGAGGCATTCGGTGTCAACCTCATCCCTTCAACCAGCGCCTGATCAGGGAGCAGAGAATCTGTTGGGTGGTCGAACGACTGCCACACCGGCACATTCTTTCGGTCGAAGAGCACCAGGTTGCCGGACTTGGTCACGGTCATCCCGGCAACAGAGAGTTCTGATGTGTTGGTGGACCAGACGAGGCCTCCGTCGATGTCCCGGAGCTGTAGATCGCCGCCGTCCGTCAAGCTGAGGGTGGCGTTCTCACGAACAAGGCGGCCACGGTTCCCAGACCAGACGACCTGAGGGCTGGGTCCGTTTGGCCAGCTGAGGTAACCACCACTGTCAACGTAGACGATGCAGACTCCGAAGAGGAAGGCTGTGCATGGAGTGGCACAATAGAAGCACGGGGCAAAGCATAGACCTTCTTGTGGGGGCACGTTGATGGACTGGAGAAGGAGGACGATCACGGACGTTCCGTCGTCGTAGCCGAAGGACTGCACGCCATGGCTGTCCACCGTCAAGCTAACGGTCCGAACAAGATCCTTTAGAAGTATCATTGCCACCATACTGAAAGAGTGCAGCTTTGCAGGAGCAGTTCCTCAAGCAGGCGTTCTTGCAACTCTCTTCATCGATCTGCTGAGGCAATGCAGCCTTTGTATCTATATAATTGAAGTAAGAGATATTACTTAGAGCAAGAAGCTGGTGGTCTGACATCAACGCACAAGAAATTGGAGTCACTGGTGAGCATCCAAGGTTGATTCTGCGGTCATCAATCTGCTTGAAGTATGTAGCATTGCTGTCCATTGGGCATGTACACTGCCCACTCATGCAGATGCCGTACTCACCGCAGACAGTCGGATAAGCACAATTATCAACCTGCCCCTCAAAAATGTCCTGCACCATCTGCCACCCGACCGCCCCATATTGATACATCTTCAGGTGCCCGTCAGATTCGAACCTTATGTATGCCATATCTGTCTGTTTGGACGTCATGTTCGCCTCTGCTACAGTATCAGAGGAGGATGCAAAGATGGCCACGGAGCCATTTGTCAGAGTCATGTAAGTTTTCCTATTTCCAGCTCGGTTCACCGTCTTTTGGTAGTATAGTTGAGGAGGTGAAGATTCAGCAAATGCATATAAACCATCAGGACGGATAGTGATATACAACTGATTGCTGATTGTCCAGTTGGTGGCAGAGGCATTCGGTGTCAACTTCATCCCTTCAACCAGCGCCTGATCAGGGAGCAGAGAATCTGTTGGGTGCTCGAACGACTGCCACACCGGCACATTCCTTCGGTCGAAGAGCACCAGGTTGCCGGACTTGGTCACGGTCATCCCGGCAACAGAGAGTTCTGATGTGTTGGTGGACCAGACGAGGCCTCCGTCGATGTCCCGGAGCTGTAGATCGCCGCCGTCCGTCAAGCTGAGGGTGGCGTTCTCACGAACAAGGCGGCCACGGTTCCCAGACCAGACGACCTGAGGGCTGGGTCCGTTTGGCCAGCTGAGGTAACCACCACTGTCAACGTAGACGATGCAGACTCCGAAGAGGAAGGCTGTGCATGGAGTGGCACAATAGAAGCACGGGGCAAAGCATAGACCTTCTTGTGGGGGCACGTTGATGGACTGGAGGAGGAGGACGATCACGGACGTTCCGTCATCGTAGCCGAAGGACTGCACGCCATGGCTGTCCACCGTCAAGCTAACGGTCCAGCTGGTGGAGAGGTTTGCCGATGCTGGCGTGGGGAAGGGGATGCCCTGCGCATGCACGCAGCCGGCCAGCGCAAGTAGGCACACGGCCACGGCGGCCAGGAACAGGCAGAGGTGAGGAGGCATTGAGAGCGAACAAGTGTTGAAGCTGTTCGGAATGACTAGGTGTTTTTGCTCTTGAAATGTGCATATTAGTGGGATGAGTTGCTTGCCTACTTCGCATTTTTCTCAAAAGTCTGCATCGGCACTGCTGGCAAGTTGAAGTTAAAGAGTGCTTGACGGGACAACGGTCAATGGTCAGGGTTTGGCGATAACGTGTAGAATGAGTCAGAAACCAAGTTTGGACTTAAGCGAGTCGATGACTTTAGGCCGGCCGGCAAAGTTGAAGATGCAGGCAACTAGCTGCTCTGGTCTGTTTTCTGCCTCTAGTGCCTAGTCTGGATTTGGGCATCAAGGGCTGTCTGATCTTTTTCCCTGTTTTCACTGCTGAAACTTCTAGATCTCCTGTAATAACCTTTACTGTTGCACGGCTATTACTACGATATTTTTTTGACTTGGCAGAAAACTGCTCTGATCACTTTATTTCCTTACACTGCTGGCTGTTGGTGCAACGTGAGCACATGAATTTAGTGCTGGGATGGGGCACAGAAACGGGCTGGACTTGCCTACGTTTTTACTGCTACTTTCAAGTCTCAACCGAAGAACGTTAAGAAGAAAACTAGCAGTATTTATCAACTAGCTGGACAAGTTGTGAACTGTAAAACTGAAATTATCTAAAACATAATTTTTTTAACAAACCAGCTAGCTAAGAGACCTTTTTCACGGCAGCATTTCTAAGCCTGGAAGTAATGAAACAAACGGACATCATGAGAATGAGCATCTGGTTCGTTCTCAACTCGGGAAGGCGAGAACTACTCCTCCAGCTTCAGCATCCGCGCCGCCCAATCGTCTCTCCACGAGATTGCTGTGCTCATCGCCCTCCTTCACTCACCGGCACTTCCTGTCCGCTTAAAATGTCGGTGGTGGTCGCTGAATCAACTAGCGAGTGCCTCCATGTGACGCGAGCGCAAGGCCATCCCACGGCCATCGCAGGGACGCGCAGGGCTGGTGCGTACATGGCCGCAGGGACGCGCTTGGACGGGAAGCGTGCACACATCGAGGAGCAGCCGAGCTCCACAGTGGACGGCATGGCGCTAAAGCTTTTTTTTCGTGGTTTCCTCTGCTCCTTCTCAGGGCAGGCAGAATGCTTATCCATCAGTGCAGAGCTGCTGACCGTGTTGCCCCTGCAAATAAAGGCGTATTTGTGCAGAGCCTTGTTACGAAAGGTCGCACATGGACGCCATGGTGATGCCTGCTATCTTAATCCACTCATGTTGATGTGATCCACGAGGTAGCACACTTTCGTCCATGCTGATTGACAGTCTGCTACTGAATGGGAAACAATGTACCTGCTATAGATTAGTGCCTACAAGCGAAAAATTCTTTCAGCGTGTAAGATTGAGATTAAGCACGTCTTGGTCTGAGAAATGGTTCACTGGCAACCCAAAGCAACTTGTCTTTAAGCAAATAAAAAACAACTTTAGACGTGCAGAAAGATAGCTAAACATTTCTTCAGGAAATCCAAAGCACAGGACGCGGAGTCACCATTTTTTTTTCTCTTAAATCACTCAAAGAAAAGAGGATGGAAATTTCAGTTGAAATATTCTGATGGCGAGCAAACCCTGTTTTCATTGTGGAAACGAAATTTTATCACCACAAAGATCTAACCTCAATTTATGTTATCAGTTTTTACACTTGCTTGGTGCAAACTCTTGGAAGCATGTGATGCCAATACAAATAAGTTGTCGTACGCATAGAGAATTAAGAGGGCCCTAACAAATATTGACCATATTCTTCATCTGGAGCATATCAGAAAGTATTATCAATATTTTCCCATGATAAAACTACTGAAAAATAATATTCTTGCAACACAAACATGGCTCTTATGGGCATACACATACTATACCTAATGAGCTACATCTTTGTTTCACCTTATATATCTGAATAACTGCAAGGCTAAAGAAAGAACTGATAAGCCATTTTACAAACTTCCACTTGCAATCAATCTGCAAACCTTTGTTCTACGTTTTACAAACTTTCTGCTGGGACAAATTTGTCTGTAAGGTGCGTACTCCAGGATGTAGTCTATATCAACCCTGCTGTAACCTGTGAAATCAAGCCCCCGGTAACCATTGAAACCAATCCGGAGAAAATGGAACCTCCTTTGCATTGAGCAGCAGAGAGGAATGCACAAGGTTCTCATGAATATGTAGCATGAAACTGAAACCTGTCCCCCGGCACGGCACAGCAGGGTGCAGATTTTGTCCCTGAACACATGGCATTGGAAACTGATAATATAATTATACTATAATTAAGAAACTGATACCGTTGAGCTAGACCTCATCTAACAGAATATTAGTAATAGATCTCTCTGAATTTCACGTGGTGCGATTCCATTAATCGATCTAGTCCTCTTCGTCTTCGATGAGCTTGAGGTACTGCTCCATCTCAGGCACCAAGCCATGGGGCGGCGGGTACTTCTTGGCTATTATGGCGTAACGCTTGTTCAGCTCCATGTCCGGATCGTACTTGTGCAGCTTCCCCGCCCGGCGGTACTCCTCCTCCACGTCGTCCTCCGTCATGGCCATATACACTTCCAGGTCGTCGATCGCCGCGTCAAAAAACACCAGCGCAGCCTGCTTCTCCGCCGGCGTCATATCCTTCATTTTACGCCGCGGCGCGGGAGAGCTGCTTGGTGGCGTGGCGTCGTCCTTACCCCCGGCTGCCTGCCCCTGCTCGCCGGACATTGCTGCTTTCTCCATCAGATCTCGATCCCCAACCAGATCGATGCTGTTGTTTGTATCCACAACGCGAGGATTTATAGAACCGGACCCTGGTCGTCTCTCATCCTCGGAATAGGATCCGACACCGGCTCGTGTTCAATACGTTTTTCTGTTTTCTGGAGACAGAACCGGACTCGTTTTGTAGTACGTTCTCTCTTCGAGACGGACCAGGTTGGAGTCGTATACGTACGTGACTTTCTTTTTCATTTGTCCATGCGTGATGCACAAGGTAAAAGTCCCGAATTTCATATTAATATTAAGAGAGATTTTTTTAGTTACTCAAGATTGATTTTACATTCTTAGCAATGAATTTTGCATGTGGACCTTACTTTTTCAGTCTACCCGATGCCGTTCATATCGTGCCACCTTACTTTTTGAGCCCAAGGAAGCCAGTACTTCCAGGTCATCCATCGCCGCGTCAAAAAACACCAGCGCAGCCTGCTGCTCCGCCGGCGTCATATCCTTCATTCTACGCCGCGGCGCGGGAGAGCTGCTGCTGGGTGGCGTGGCCTTGTCGTCCTTACCCCCGGCTGCCCGGCCCTGCTCGCCGGCGATCCCTGACCCTGCTGATTTCTCCATACGATCTCGATCCCCTGCCAACCAAATCAATGTTGTTGTTTGTGTCGCAACAACGCCAGGATTATATATAACCGTGTAAAGACTTCGCACAATCGCAACCGGATACGGCACCCTTGGTATTCGATATTTCCTCTGTTTTCTCGAGGCAGAACCAGATTCGTTTGCACGAATATGAAGTTGAATTCTATACGTATACGAGCTTCTACGTTTAACTGTATACCCTCCAGTGCTTTGACACGATTCTTCTTCGGTTCAAAGAATCAAAATGCCTATGTACTCCCCTTGATCTTGTAACTGCCCTTCGAGGGAATAGCTTGTGGGTTTCATTCATTCTTTTTTTTTTTGAAAACAGGGCATGAGAGCTGCCATTCATTAAGAAGAGTGGAATAGGTTACAACCTAATTGTACATAAGCTAACGTGCAACAGAAGCACGAACGTCAGAGCAAGATACTGAGAAGCAGCAAAAAGAAATACAGCAATTAAAAATTAAGTGGTGCCCAAGGCTGTCTGAAATAGAGTGTGTTCATCAGCCGCTAGAGCTGCAACTCGATCAAAGGAAAGTTCTTGCTGCTGGAAAGTTCTTCGATTGCGCTCTTTCCATATTTGCCACCAGAACGAGAATAGAACTCCAGCATGATTTATCTTTTCCAATCTTGTTCCCATTTGCAAGATTTGTTGTAACCAAGTCATGACCCCCATCGTGTTGACTGAAATCAAATTTGCTGGCAGTTGTAGCAACGCTGCCATTCGATCCCAGACTTCTATAGTGAAAGTGCACTGTGTTAACATATGTTCAGTCGTTTCTTGTTCGCTCTTGCATAAAGGACATAAAGGGTTGCAGGGCCAATTTTTCTTTGCAAGATTTTCAGCTGTTGGCACCTTGCCATGCAATGCTAGCCAAGCAAAGAATCTGCACTTGGGCTCTGTTTTTGCCTTCCACAATACTTGAGTTGGGAAAAGATAAGTATTACCCATGAATTGCACATTGTAGGCCGAGGATGCCGTGTATTCCCCATTTTCAGTCCATCTCCATTTGATCTCGTCTTTGGTATCTGTGAGTGATACATCCCCAAGGGCTATGTACAGAAGTACAAACTCCTCAAGTAGATCAGAGGTGTTGATGGCCTTGAGGTTTGATATCCAATTGTAGTTGTGAAGCTCCTTGTTAACACTTCGGTTTTTGAATCTTGCTTGCTGATATAAATTGGGAGCAAGGTCTTTTGGTGCTTCACCATTCAGCCATCGAGCCTCCCAGAATGGTGTGTCTTTGCCATTACCAATAATCACATTCGTGGAGTAGAAGAATAATTGTCGATCAGTTTTGTCTTGATGTCTTAGCAAAGATTTCCATGGCCTGTCCCTCTGATCCCAGTTGTGCCACAACCAGCGAAGCCGTAAAGCTCTACCAAAGCGCTCCAAGTCTTTGATGCCTAGCCCACCAAGTTTTTTAGGCCTTAGGCACATTTTCCAATTGACTAAACAGTGACCTCCACGCACTTGGCCAGGATCTTTACCCCTCCATAGAAAGCTTCTTCTGAATTTGTCAATTTCCTTGATGGCCCATTTTGGCAGATTGAACACCGTGATGAAGTAAATAGTTGTAGCAGTCAGCACTGTCTTAACAAGTGTTTCTCTCCCTGGGTAAGTAAAGAAACCTCTTTTCCATCCTGGAAGTCTATTTCCAATTTTCTGTACCAATGCTCGGGTGGCTGATTTAGGCAGCTTTTTTGTATGCAAGGGGAGACCCAAATATTTACATGGAAAGGAAGCAGTGGGCTGTTGTCCCAACAGTGAGGCTAGATCAATATTATCACAACAGATTGGATAGAACTCTGTCTTTTCCATGTTGGTTACTAAGCCTGAGGCCTCTTGTTGCGAATTAACCACATGATGACCAATTTGCAGAGAATAGATGTAGTTCTTTTTCTTTCTAGCCTGCGCCATAATATGGAAATACTTGGTATTAGTATCTCCCTTTTTCAGCCATGTGAGCCTTGATTTTTGTCTCGCTCTTGATTTTTCTATAGCAGCTAAGCCAAGCAGTCTGGTTTTAAGGAATTTCTTCAGTGATTTCTCATCGCTTGATAGCAGTCTGGATTCCTCCGCCACTTCTAATTGTTTGATTACTTCTCTGCAGATTGCAGCAGCCAGCTTTCCTTGTGGTACTAGAGTTTTAGCCCAGTTTCTTAGTGCTTTTGCTGTTCGGCTGAATTCACGTCACAACATGAAATCTCCGATTCTGAGGAGCATGGGCTATCCATTCTCGGAGACTCAGACCTAAATCTAGGTTGAACAAACTCAGAGGTGGTGGTTGATGTAAGGAGGAGGGGGCAATGATCAAAGGTTGATGAAGACAACGGTTGCAGACTTGGATTGTAATAAATTTCTTCCCATTCAGATGTACAAAAAAACCGATCTATTCTTGTCATTGTTGGTGAATCTTGTTCATTTGACCACGTGAATTGTCTTCCAATTAATGGCACCTCTTTTACCTCCATTGTTTCATTCATTCTGAACGGCAGACTGCAGCGACCAACACGATCGTGCCCACAGACACACACACACACCACTCCCGTTCAGATGAATGTAACTGGCTGGTCCTCCTCGTCGTCGAGGAGCTTGAGGTAGTCGTCGATCTCCGGGATGAGGCCTTCCGGCGGCGGGCACTTCCTGGAGACCCTGGCGAGGCGCTTCTGCCACTCATTGCCCGGCAGTACTCCTCTTCCACCTCCTCTGCCCCCGCGTCCGAAATCGACAAATCCATCGACAGATGCACCACCGCCACTGTGCTCCTGGGGCGTCAGATCCGCCGCCGCTCTCCTTCGCGGCGGAGCAGCCAGGAAACGAACCTTGGCGGCCGTCTTCCTCCCCCCGC
>LAPY01000714.1:142286-156430 GCA_000970635.1 Eragrostis tef
ATGTTATACGACGCCCGATCGCCGTCCCCGGCGCCGGCGGCGGATTCGAGCGGGTACATCGGCTTCCTTCCCCCTCGACTCCATCCGCGTCGCGCTGGTTAGTCTTCCGCGCCCAAGCGGAGCAGGGCGAGCTCCTTGGCAGCGAGCGCCCCTGCTGGAGTGCTGGTCCTGGCGGCCCCGTCCCCCTGTCAAGCGGCAGTGCGTTGTTCGAGGTTCAGGAGTAAGAGCAGGAGAGGAATGGCTCATCGATGAAGGTGAGCACGGGGAAGACAATGAGGGTCAACATCGGTTTCAGGAGGTGAGTCAGTTTGGTCTTGGACTGAACGCCGCTGCTTGCTGCTTGCCGGGCCTTGGTGAATCTGTCGCATCGGTTGCCAAGGCTGCTCAAGCTGGCAGCGTGGCTACGTTCTTGCCTCACCAGTGGGATCCAGGATCAGTTCAAGCTTAATGCTCCTGCGCTTGATACCCCAGCAAAAATTGCCTCAGGTACTTAATGCTCCCGCGCTTGCTTTTCTCGTATGATGGTTATGGAGTATTGGAGTGCATTAGATCGATGTTGATTGTATTCCTGTTTCAATCTCATAAACCGTGCTTGGATTTTATGAGGACAACAGATACAAGTCTGAATCTAAGAAGGTGCTCTATGATGTAAAACAAGGTGCATCAGAAAATGAAGTATGCTAATGATCTTTCCGCGGGCATGATATATATTTGGGAGAGAGCTTGTCACATATCCTGGCAATGTCCTTAATTAGACCTGGTCACTAATCAGTAGCTCTTTTCTGCCAAATCTCTGTGAGGTACTTACTTGCAATCGCCATTCGTCTTTTCAGCTGTGCTACTATTTTGCAACATTTATACCTACCTGGATGTTCATTGTGTTTGTAGTCATTTTGAAGTGAACTCCATGATTGTATAAGAAGTGAGATCCTCTTCAAGTAACCATATGGGTCTCAAATAAGAAAAGCGCCAATTTTTTATATCCATAATAAAAGCCTTTTCACATTCTTTTTTTTCAAGAGTATAATTTCTAGAAGCCTATTTAATTTTCTTTGGTCTCGTACTGTTTCTTTTGTGTGTATAACTTTTTTTTCTAGAACATGCATTGCATGTATTTCATTAAGAAGAAGTTAGAGTAATATAATGAGTCACTGCTCAAGAAGAGCAACGACCCCGCGACACACCAAGAAAGAAGACAGTACAAGAGACGCAAACGACACAAACGACCTAACAAAAGAGCCGCCCCGACACGAAGATGACGATCACCACCACTCAAAACTGCGACCATTGCGACCACGTAGACCTATTTGGAGGCCTCAAGACGACGCCCCAAGGAGAACGCGACGATTTAAACCGTCGCCGGCGCCCATCCGGAGATTCGGAATTGGGTTTACACCCAGAAAACCTCCATGGATATCCAAGAAGCACCACGACAACACCCCTAACGAGGTAGTGAAAGTGCATCTAGGCCCCTAATCATTTGTTTTGGTTGATTGACGTCAAAACGATCAAAAGGACTAATGTTTGCATTGAGAATATGATGAGCTAGGTCTTACAATGGAGATCAAAAAGATTGGGATGAATGCAAGCTCTCCAAGAATTAAAAAGAAATGGCACGAAGTACTCAATAAAGGAAAATAGCACTATTTCAATTTTATTTGAGTATAGGAATGTCGTACTATCAAGAGGGATGTTAATTACGTGTTTGTAGGTGTCACAAGAGCTCTTGGCTGAATCAAAACTACTTACAAATGCGTTTGAAAAAGTGATGAAAAATCCCCAAACCGAGAACCCCCACCGGACTATCCGGCTATTAGCCGGAGTGTCCGGAAGAAGCCTAATCAGCAAAATCCCAAGTCCTGACCAGACTGTCCGGCTATGAGCCGGAGTGTCCGGTAGGACTCAGCCAGCAGCACAACGGTCAGATTTTTGGATGACCCTATATATACCCCTTCACTTCCAGGTAGTCGGCATCCGAAGATGTCGATATTGCCGGCACCGGCAAGAATTGCCAAGCAAGGCTTTCGGCCGGCACTTGAGGACAACCAACCTGTCCACACCCGCCGGAGGGACCACGGGGAGAAGCTCCACCGCCGCCATACCACCGAGTTGCCCAGCTCCTCCTCGGGACAGAACGTACCGAAAAGAGAGGACTTCGACCAACGGCGACGAGCTCCGCCCGCCGCCAACACCATCCCCGACCAACCGCTGTCCCACACCGCCATCAACGAGTAGGCCAAACCTCCGCATAGTGGCTTCTATCGCTGCTGCGTGTCGGGAACCACGCCCTCCGCCATGGAGACCGCTGTCGCCGCCACACATAGAGGCCTCACGCCCCCGCAGAAGGAGCCGCCGCCGCCACGCGTGGTGAGCACCAGGCCTCCGCATGGAGGCCACCAGCGCCGCCGCACGCCACGCGCCGCACCAACGGCGAGGCCGCCGCCAGATCTGCCCTCCTGCGACCTTCATTCGACAGCCATGGTTGCGGATTCGCCGCCAATCCCCGACGAGGTCACAGCCCATGGCAACCGCCTGCGCTGCCACCGGAGTTTCACTGTCGGCAGAGGTTCGGGCACCCACGCCCCGCACACCATCTCCACTAGGGTGCTGAGGACGCCTCGTCGGAGTGCAGGGCTGGCGCGGAGAAGACAACCGCTCCTCGCCACGACCTTGCAGCCACTCCCCGTCGCAGCCTCCAGCAATCCCCTGCCCGGATCTAGCCACCGCACCTCGGCGCCCATGCCCCCTCCCTGCGTAGATCCGCCGCCGTGACGCCATGGGCAGGTGGAAACGCCTCGCCGCCACCATCCTAGCTGGCCGCACAGGTTGTGCTGGCGGCTTCACTCCGGCGGCGGCGCGGCAAGAGAGGAAAAGGAGGGGCGGCGGCGGCTAGGGTTTGGGCGCCGCCCGTGTCGCCCAGAGAAGAGCGACACGGGGGCTCAGTGAAAACTTTTCCTTTTGTGTGTATAACATACTTGACTTCTCTAGAATTTGTGTACAAAGTTCAGCCTTAACTAGGTCGATCATAAATTGCAGTAGCATATGCCCGAGATACAATTCATTCTTTTGCAGTGTTCGCACTCCAGGTTTCTTTTAGCTACTTCATTTGAAACTATCGCATTTGTGAAATCTGGCAGCATTATGGTTGTTCTCTAGAGATCATCATTTGAATGCTGCATCTTTTAACAGGTCCTTTGTTTTGAAGTACAAGGATCTCTACATTTGTTTTTAGCTTTGTCACGACGTGGAGTGTAATGCCGAAAATCTGTCTTAGAGAGCTATTTAGAACTGAGTCATGTAAGAAGAGTCAACCATAATCATTCGTTCCCCATATAACCTAATCACAAATTCACAATCCAACAGAGATGCTGTGTTCATTCACCTAGGTGTCAATAATGTGTGAATTGATCTGACTTGAGAGGCTAGATACAGTTCGCTGTAGCAATGTCATCTTAGTACTCGTAAAAAAAAAACCGAAGCAATGTTACCTCATCAACTTTTTCAGCTCCTGTAGCAAGACAAGGGTAATTGGCTAGTTTTTTTTTCTCAAACACGCAGGCGAGCTGCGTGTCTTTGTATTAAGAAGGAGCAAAACGAAGTACTCCCTCCGTCCCAGAATAATTGTCATTTTGGCATTCTACCAGATTCATTCAACATTCTCTGAATCTGGACAACCTGTCTGTCCAGGTTCACCGTATAGCTTTTTCTCAAACACGCAGGCGAGCTGCGTGTCTTTGTATTAAGAAGGAGCAAAACGAAGTACTCCCTCCGTCCCAGAATAATTGTCATTTTGGCATTCTACCAGATTCATTCAACATTCTCTGAATCTGGACAACCTGTCTGTCCAGGTTCACTGAACATTCTATGAATCTGGACACTTCAGAACGCTTCCAGAATGATAATTAAACTGGAACGGAGGGAGTACAAAAAGACACCCCCAACATAAACAAGACTCACTCCCTAAAGCTAGCTAGTTTCATCAAATACATTCGCGCCACAGACTAAAATGTCTCCCATAACTCCGACAACTAACAAACATCAAGGAAAGACCCTACTAAGGCCTTTCGCCCCTGCCAGCACCCACAAATGTGCTTCGGCCCAAACTTTTGCATTTCTGAATTTTACTATTTGCGATGCATTACTTAGTTTCACCTTGGACCTGATAGCTGTGAGGCTACATGTGGAGCTGATGATCCTGTTTTTCCAGCGTTCCCAAGGGTGACTGGAACTGTAGCGATAAAGGTGTAATCTATGTTAGTTTCCACCTCGATTGAACCTTCCAAGACGTGGACAACAACTGACATTCGAGGCCTCTTGTTATAATCAATCTGCAAACACCACATTGCGAGCTTTATCATCCCAACTGCTTCTTGCCTGTGCATTTGCATGTCCTCACTATTCTTATCAATCAACTCTACCAACTGGTCACTCCTTGCTTTTTCTTGCAACAAGATAATAAGATGAACGCTCTCTTCAGGCTCTGAACTATCAAGATTCTTTCTCCCGCTGATAACTTCCATGACTACAACACCAAAGCTATAGATGTCTACCTTTTCAGTGATCTGTGATGTCAGCCATTCAGGAGCTAAATATCCAGGTGTACCTCTCATTTTCGTTATGACTTGACTGTTATCTCTGTCAATCAGTTTGGCTAACCCAAAATCAGAAAGTTTTGCATTGAAGTTGTCGTCTAAGAGGATGTTTTGTGGTTTCACATCCAAATGAGCAATTCTTTGCCTGCATTCCTCATGCAGATAACACAGGCCTTTGGCGATGTCAGCGATAATCCTTCGTCGTGTGTTCCAATCAAGGGTGGCATTATCATGTCGGTAATAGATCCACCTGTCCAATGACCCTTTTGACATGTATTCATAAACCAGGAGTCTCTGTGATTTTTCTGCACAGAAACCAACCAACCTCACCAGATTGATATGGTGAATGTTGCCGATTGTCTGCACTTCAGCCAAAAATTCCCTTTTTCCTTGTCCAGCTCGATCCAAACATTTCACTGCAACTCTTTCTTCACGAAGCTGCCCCATGTAAACAGACCCAAATCCTCCATGCCCAAGCTTTTCTCTGAAATGCTCTGTTGCTACTTTTAGCTGTTCAAATGTGAACCTTGTGGGCATTCCAGGTAGCTCCCCAAGGTCTCCCTCTTCATCTATCTCTTCGTATCTTTTTCTTCGCTTACACAAAAGAGTGATGAACAGTAAGAGAACAATGAAACCTCCTACGGAGCCCAAAATCACGCCAATCATTATGCTTGCAGAGGATTTCTTTACCCGAACAGTGTTGCCACCCGACGATGGTCCAATTGGTGTAGGAGCTCCTGAAGGTGAATGTGTGAGCTGCACTTTAATGTATGCTGAAAATTTGAAGTACAGGCTGTCTTGCTGAAGCACCTCGAACTCGAAGGAAAAGAGTTGTGATAGTAAGAAACAAGATCCAGCTGAAGTATTTTTTGTATAATAAAACAGGGCGGCCTTGCACGAGCAATTGTGCAAGCATGCCTGCTTGCAGCTCCCCTCGTCAACAATAGGCTCTGCAAGAGTTCGCCAGATAAAGTCGAAGTAAGAAACATTACTTATGGCTACAAGTCGGTGATCTTGTACTGATTGGCACGAAATTGGAACCAGAGGCATGCAACCAAGGTTCGTCTTTTGGTTGTCGATTGGCCTGAAGTAGGCCAAGTTGGTGTTTCTTTCAGATAATAAACAGGAGCACTGACCCTTATCGCACAAACCATACTGACCACAAATGGTTGGGTAGCTGCATGCATCAAGCCTGAGGACGTCCTGTACTACTACCCATCCGCTCTGCCAGTCGTGCCACTCGTAGAGCCTCAGGTGCCCATCAGACTCAAACCTCATGTACTGCAGCGACCGAGGGAGAGCCAGACTGATTAAAATACGAGGTCCCTGCTGCGGGTCAAGACTGTGGGGACTGTTTGAATTATGACGTCCCTGCGGGTTAAGCCTGTTGTAATTACCGGAAGAGATGGCAGAGATGCTCCCGTTTAAGAATAATACTACGTCTGGTGACCTTTCATCATTCCTGAGATTTGCGTCAGAGAAAATAATAGTGTTTACCCGATTTGGGTAGTAGACTTGAGATTCGGCGATGGCGTACAAGCTAGAACCTTGGACGGTGAAGCGCAACTGACCATCAGCAGAAAAATTGGTGATCGACATGCTGGGTGTCAGCACCATCCCGCTGGCCAAAATCTGGCCAGGAACAATGGAATCCGTCGGGTGATGGAATGACTCCCACACCGACACGTTGTTTCCATCCAGCAGCACCAGGTTGCCGGATCGGGTGATCGTGAGCCCAGCTGCCGCCTTGCTGGAGCTGACTGCGGACCATACCAGGCTGCCGTCGGCGTCGCGGAGGACCAGGCCGCCGGCGACGGTGAGGCTGAGCGTGGCGTTCCCCCGGACGGGGCGGCAACGGTTGGCGGCCCAGATGACCTGGGCCATCCCGTCATGCGGCACGACGCCGTTGCTTTCCGCGTAGACGATGTAGACGGCGAAGAGGAACGCGTCGCAGGGAGGTGCGCAGTAGAAGCCCGCGGCGAAGGACGGACCTTGGTAGACGTCGTACAAGTTGTTGAGGACGAGGACGCGGACGGCCTAGCCGTCGGTGAAATCGACGGCGTGCTCCAAGCAGGTGGGGCTGTTGGTCCAACGAGCCGGGGCGGCGGCGTCGGGGACAGGCGTCACAGGCCAGCCTACCTCGGGCGGCTGCGCTTGTAGCATGGCGAGGAGGAAGGGAAGAGCTGCCATATGCATCAGAATGTGGGAATGTGGGAGATCTTGGAGCTCGCTGTGCGTGTTCCTGCCTTGCCACTGATCGATTGCTACCACCCACTGTATCAGTCGCCCCAAGAGCCCACCAATAATTCACTCGCTCTTGATCGAGAGGACGACCAGGCCAGGGACACGGAGTCACTGGAGTGGACTGTCGGGGTGAACCACTGACTCCTTTCAAAGTCGTGGTTGACGACGAAGACCAAGACCGCGGCGCGCTCGGCGGCGTAGCAATTCATCCATACGACTTCCTAAAGTTACATATTTTGAATAGGTCCGCGTTGCGTAGTACCAGTACTTTGGCCGCTCGTTGCTCGTATAGACCACAACATTTTTATCGATTTTATTGCTTGACATGTGCCACTTCACGTTGTTCAATATTCACTCCATCCATAGATGTAAATACTTCTATATGTTTTCGAACTTGAAAGAGCATACATTACTCCTAGATGTTATCTATTTATTCACGGCCGGGTACGTGTATCCACCAGCCTATTTGATCACACACGTTTTCTTTTTTTCTTTATGGAGTATCAACTCCAGAAATGTTTACATTTGTGGTCAAATTTTAAACCACATGAGGGAGTAGTTGTATCATCTATCTTAATTTCCTAATATGTATCGGTATCAATTACACAAACACTGTGAAGAGGGCCTAGTAGAAAACACTATTTAAATTTATATACTTTACAAAGTACCAAATGCATTCCCGTGACCATGCTTATGTTAACAAGCGACGGTGAGGCTGAGCGTGGCGTTCCCCCGGACGGGGCGGCAACGGTTGGCGGCCCAGATGACCTGGGCCATCCCGTCATGCGGCACGACGCCGTTGCTTTCCGCGTAGACGATGTAGACGGCGAAGAGGAACGCGTCGCAGGGAGGTGCGCAGTAGAAGCCCGCGGCGAAGGACGGACCTTGGTAGACGTCGTACAAGTTGTTGAGGACGAGGACGCGGACGGCCTAGCCGTCGGTGAAATCGACGGCGTGCTCCAAGCAGGTGGGGCTGTTGGTCCAACGAGCCGGGGCGGCGGCGTCGGGGACAGGCGTCACAGGCCAGCCTACCTCGGGCGGCTGCGCTTGTAGCATGGCGAGGAGGAAGGGAAGAGCTGCCATATGCATCAGAATGTGGGAATGTGGGAGATCTTGGAGCTCGCTGTGCGTGTTCCTGCCTTGCCACTGATCGATTGCTACCACCCACTGTATCAGTCGCCCCAAGAGCCCACCAATAATTCACTCGCTCTTGATCGAGAGGACGACCAGGCCAGGGACACGGAGTCACTGGAGTGGACTGTCGGGGTGAACCACTGACTCCTTTCAAAGTCGTGGTTGACGACGAAGACCAAGACCGCGGCGCGCTCGGCGGCGTAGCAATTCATCCATACGACTTCCTAAAGTTACATATTTTGAATAGGTCCGCGTTGCGTAGTACCAGTACTTTGGCCGCTCGTTGCTCGTATAGACCACAACATTTTTATCGATTTTATTGCTTGACATGTGCCACTTCACGTTGTTCAATATTCACTCCATCCATAGATGTAAATACTTCTATATGTTTTCGAACTTGAAAGAGCATACATTACTCCTAGATGTTATCTATTTATTCACGGCCGGGTACGTGTATCCACCAGCCTATTTGATCACACACGTTTTCTTTTTTTCTTTATGGAGTATCAACTCCAGAAATGTTTACATTTGTGGTCAAATTTTAAACCACATGAGGGAGTAGTTGTATCATCTATCTTAATTTCCTAATATGTATCGGTATCAATTACACAAACACTGTGAAGAGGGCCTAGTAGAAAACACTATTTAAATTTATATACTTTACAAAGTACCAAATGCATTCCCGTGACCATGCTTATGTTAACAAAATTATTAGCCAATAAGGAAATTTCCGGTACCAAAATATTCACAAAAGATTGTTTCTTAACAAAAATTACTTTTCAAAATAGAAAATAGAAAGTAATAATAAAAGTAATTATATGAGTGTAAGATTTAATTGAGAACCACTTAGATGAATGGCCCAAAGGTATTTGAACAACCGTAAAAATCTCTCCGGGAGTATGTATCAAGGGCTCTACTTGTGAAGCTCCCTAACCAACACGGGGAGAGGTGTTGTTCGTCGTATTGGCAAACACATGAAGATTTTTTTTTTGCGAGAAAAAACACATGAAGATTGACTAACTATATATATTTGGCTAATTTAGTCTTTAGAGGCACAATGCACCAGCCCTTTACTAATCACGACACGTAGGATTTTTAATGAGGTTGGGTGGTGAGAGAAAAAGGTGGTTGCAAACTAGGAGGAAGAAACAATCAGCCAGAGTCACTCCACGTCAGGTGTAACTAGTAGTACGTACAATGCCTTATCACGAATGGCATGTAACATAACTTGGACGCGCATGCATGGAGCAATCCACAAGGCTGCACACAATTGCATGCACGATGATTGCCTGTGTTGACAGACACTGAATGAAAACGCACATATGCATGCAAAACTTCTTCACTAACTGGCATGTATAGAGAGATATTAACGCGTACTACCAAATTACACATCTAGATAGTGCGAGCTAGCGAGAACAAAATATAGCAAAAATTAGTTATTCTTACTGTATAATTAGTAGAACAAATAGAGTACTTTTCCAAGACTGCTTTTCTACGACGACGCTGCAATGCACATGGCAGCCGATATCATCAGGTACGTGGCGATCCGCATGCGGCGCGCTCGATCCCGCTCCCGTTCCCGCTGCTCCTGCGCCGCCATCCAAACACGTACGCTATTCTCCCTGCTCGGTTCCTGAGGATATCGACGTAGGGCCTCCTCGGGGATCTCCTTCACCTGCTGCTGCTTTCTCCATGCCTTCGTCGATCGGAGGTCTCTCTGCTTTTCGCGTTGCACGCGTCAATCTCGATCGCCGGCGAAGTACCCTTCCGTGCTCGTCTCAGTTTGCATATAATACGTGCGCGCGGTTGGACCAATCCGAGGTGGACTCGATCGATAGGAAGTTGTGTAGAATGTTGATACTAGAAGAATTCTTGTTTGGGTCCAAGTCGACGTGTTTCTTTCTCGGGCCGGTAAGCACCAGGCTAAACGTCGCAGGCCAATATATCGCAGTCAAGTCAGGAGTTGTGAGGGATGCTGATCAGAGGCAGCTGTCTGCCGATAAATCCAACGAACGGGGAATCGGCCGTCCGTCCTCTTGCCGGATCCATCCCACTATTAAAAAATCCGACGTGGCTCGTGAGTCAATGGAGACGGCAGGTTTCTGGACCCGGGGCCGCGTCGTCGCGCTGCCGTCTTCGGCGGCGGCGAGAGGCGAGCGAGGCTGTGCCGCCGCGGAGCAGCTCCGCCCCTCCACGGAGGAAGAGAGATTGGACGCCGCATGAGAAGATGGCGGTTTCTCCGGGCGGCGCGGGAGGACGCGGAGGTGTACATGGCCATGACGGAGGAGGACGTGGTAGAGGAGTACCGCCGGGCGGGGAAGCTGCACAAGTACGATCCGGACAAGGAGGTGGATAGACGACGACTAGCTATAGATCGATCCTATCGAGGCTCAATCCCATTCTGGTCGTGTGGCCTAGCTATTTGTTCCAGTTGTGTTGGAGCTCAATGGTGCAAAATAGAACTTTATCTTGGGTTGGATAGATTGTGATCTCTGTTCTCTTACTGTCAGACTTTTTTTTTCTTTCTTTCTTTCAAAATTGCCTCTCTATGCAATTTCCAAACGCGCCATGGTAATTTTCTGCCAAAACCGCAGCTATATGCAGACATGTTAACTCGGGGTCCTCGAGGAGCTTGAGGTGCTTCCTGGCGACCCTGGCGAAGCGCTTCTTCCACTCATTCTCCAGGTCGAACCTGTGGAGCTTCCCGGCGCGGCGGTACTCGTCCTCCACCTCCTCCACCGTCATCTCGCCTTCACCTCCGCCAACGCCGCATCAATGAACTCCCGCGGCGGTGAGCTCTCTGCTCCTCTGGCGTCAAATCCGCTCTCTTCCGCAGGCTGGGAGCAGAGCTGGCACACTGCGCCTGGCTGCTGCGATGAGGGCACGGCTGCTCGTCCGCGGGCTCCGCCGCCTGGTCCCGCGAACCTGATGATTCCTGCATGGCTTCGTTCACCCGTCTGCGGTTCTTCTTCTTCTTGATCACGATCGGCTTCTTCCTGATCGCTAACCAAACCCAAGGATTTTTGTTCGGATCAATCTGCGGTTGGCTTTTGTAGACGCGCTCGTGTCCAGGTCCAACCCGAATAAGGTACGTAGGGACGGGCAGCACTGCACGGCCCGGAGTCGTATACCTTTCCTATTTTTATTTACCTGTCAAATTTTATTAGTTGAGACACAAGAAGATCACAAAAAATAATCGAGAACCAAACGGGTCTTCAAGTTTCTTAAGAAAAGATTGCGAGTGGAGATTATTATTCTATTAATACATACCAAACAAGTACAAAATTGTATGACAACCAAGAGAGGAGAGATCTCTGAACATATCTACTACTAGTACTACTAATCTTGATCAGATGATCTGGTTAATTTCTCACGCGACTGCTTTTCTACAGGGCGGCAACAAACCCAAAGCAGCTCGCCATAACGGCAAGGATAATGAGCTGAGTCTGAATGTCGTCCCGCTGCGTCCGAGCCTGCCGCAGCTCCTGCTTGAGCTCCCGCTTTACTGTCAGACTTTTTTTTTCTTTCTTTCTTTCAAAATTGCCTCTCTATGCAATTTCCAAACGCGCCATGGTAATTTTCTGCCAAAACCGCAGCTATATGCAGACATGTTAACTCGGGGTCCTCGAGGAGCTTGAGGTGCTTCCTGGCGACCCTGGCGAAGCGCTTCTTCCACTCATTCTCCAGGTCGAACCTGTGGAGCTTCCCGGCGCGGCGGTACTCGTCCTCCACCTCCTCCACCGTCATCTCGCCTTCACCTCCGCCAACGCCGCATCAATGAACTCCCGCGGCGGTGAGCTCTCTGCTCCTCTGGCGTCAAATCCGCTCTCTTCCGCAGGCTGGGAGCAGAGCTGGCACACTGCGCCTGGCTGCTGCGATGAGGGCACGGCTGCTCGTCCGCGGGCTCCGCCGCCTGGTCCCGCGAACCTGATGATTCCTGCATGGCTTCGTTCACCCGTCTGCGGTTCTTCTTCTTCTTGATCACGATCGGCTTCTTCCTGATCGCTAACCAAACCCAAGGATTTTTGTTCGGATCAATCTGCGGTTGGCTTTTGTAGACGCGCTCGTGTCCAGGTCCAACCCGAATAAGGTACGTAGGGACGGGCAGCACTGCACGGCCCGGAGTCGTATACCTTTCCTATTTTTATTTACCTGTCAAATTTTATTAGTTGAGACACAAGAAGATCACAAAAAATAATCGAGAACCAAACGGGTCTTCAAGTTTCTTAAGAAAAGATTGCGAGTGGAGATTATTATTCTATTAATACATACCAAACAAGTACAAAATTGTATGACAACCAAGAGAGGAGAGATCTCTGAACATATCTACTACTAGTACTACTAATCTTGATCAGATGATCTGGTTAATTTCTCACGCGACTGCTTTTCTACAGGGCGGCAACAAACCCAAAGCAGCTCGCCATAACGGCAAGGATAATGAGCTGAGTCTGAATGTCGTCCCGCTGCGTCCGAGCCTGCCGCAGCTCCTGCTTGAGCTCCTGCTTCAACGCCGCCAAATCATCTTTCCACCATTGAGGCCGGGGATCCTCCGAGCTACCCCGCCCTTTCTTAGCCTCTTCACGTTCGCCCGTGCTTCCCTGCTGCTTTCTCCATGACGTGACTGGCTTCGATCTCGCCAGCGAATATGGATAATGCTCTGTACGTCCTTTGGGATGACCCGACCACCCTCCGTGTCCGTGTGTATATATACACGCGCGCGCGCGGTCGAAGGCATCTTTCTTTCTTGCGATCGAGGCAAAATTAAGCACCACCTTTTGGGAATCCTGTGTACTTGCGTGAACAGGTAGCCAGACACACAGTCCTGTTCCAACAGCAAATTGAGACGCAGATCGAACACGCGGCATCAGGTGGAAACGGCATGCACCACCTCTCATGATGGTCGCGCGCGGTTAGTGCCAGAACGGCACGTACAACATACCGTCGTGCTACTGCTGGTTTTCGACGAGAAGCAAGAAATTGAACTCCTAGTTTTCTTGAGGAAATATATTGCAAAAGGTGGAGACAATTAACACGCGTACAAGAAAAGATCGCCAAATTAATGCGTGTACAAGAAGAAAACATTGCAAGTGGAGATCGTAATCGTATCCAAAGTAGGAGTAGTACAAAATTTGCACTATGACAACAAAGAGAAGCTCTCTCGATCGGAAGCTAGTTCACCTAATATTGACCAATTTTTTTGTGTTTTCTACAGTGCTGCAATGCCAGCAGCAATGACAAAGAAACACGAGGCAGTTCTTGATCGAGGCAATGATACGTTATTTGTTTCGATCGAGGCAAAAGCACTACATTGGAGTTTCTCTACAAGCAGGGCCGGTCCTGAGATTTCGGTGGCCCGGGGCGGACCTAAATCTCGGGGCCTCTCTATGTAGAAGATAACTTTTTACACACCTATATATATTCTTATTGCAAGTAAATAAGTACCATATTCAAAATAATATTCATATAAAATGACTTGTAAAAATTACATTAAAATTTCTTCTAACATGTACCTGAAATATTCTTCTAAGAAATTATTCGTGGCTCCTCTTTGTGATTCTATCAATTCATCTACTTGTTTTTCTCCCCTTTGGTCTTTATTTTTTTTTGGATACATACTTTCTACTCGAAATGATCTTCCTGAAATTGTAATGATCAAATCAATTAAGCTATCATGCCGTTAGGAACGAAGGGCATCAATTAGCTACTGGCATATAGAGGACTAGGGAGCAGGCCGTATCATACGTAGCTCCATTCTTCAGTGGACGAAGCCATGCGGCGGATCATGGTGCAGAGGAACGGCGGCCCGAGACTCCTGACGCTGGACGGCAGCAGCGGAACAGCACGAGCAAGGAACATGGCGATCGTTATCGTCGAGCAGGTGTTGCGCCGACTTGCGATGATCGTGAGCCGCAAAACAGAATTGCAATGGCTGTTTCCCTTTCGTTGCGTTGCTATCTGTATCGACCGTGATGGGCCTTCCAGAACTGCTACACAATCATTTTCTACCATACGCTAAATTATAGAATTGTAATGCGCCCTACTGGTTGGAGTTTTTGCTGAAATCCATGGCGGAAGGGGGCCTGTTTATAGCTCTATCGATACCATACATGCCATGAGGAGGGGCCCTTCAAATCCGGGGGCCCAGGGCGGCCGCCCCGCTTGCCCCCCTCCAGG
>LAPY01000715.1:40111-60642 GCA_000970635.1 Eragrostis tef
TTTGCCGATGACCTTTACCGATGAAGTTTTTACATAGCAATTCCTCTTTCACGCTTATCGCGCGATTATCAATTATTGCGAACATGCCGATCTACTCTTAGCCGACAGCCGAAGTTTTAATTCATATTTTTACACAAATTATTTGTTATCGGCTGCGGTTACGCGATTGGCCTGTCCGGGGCCGGTAGCCTGGAATTTTACACGTTCTTTTGTCTTTGTTGGTTTGCAGGAAAATCAACTGGCACGCTCTGAAAGTTCACTGCGCTCCAAGTTTTGATCCTGAACAGAGTCAAGCAAATCTCTCAGGTCACGTGTGTAGGTTTTTGGACCAACAATTCCTGCCTCGTCTTTGTTACGCACACCTAGTTTCCGTCGATAAACCAAACCAACCCTTATGAAACGTCATAAATCAGCACAACTTAATTAATGACATTTTGATCTACTCATGACATTTTAATCATAGAAGGTCATATTTCTTGTAGTTCGTCAAACCCAAAATTGATCTTGAATTAAACATATGAGCAAGAAAAAACCTATGAAATGACTTTCCCTTACCTTATAGAACAAACTATAAAAAACCTCATTTTTATGAATTTTGGCAAAATATTCGGACTGACTGTTCAAGTTTTTTTTTCCTGTTCAAGTGAAACGCGAGCGGACCCAAGGCCACGTATACACTAATCAGCCTTTATAGAGGCGGGCCATGTTGTCAAACGCCTCTACACAAATCGTGCCACTAGAGGCGGCCCATGTTGTCAACCGTCTCTACAAAAGGCTCCATTTGTAGCAGCGGATGGTAATATGGCCCATCGCTACAAAGCTTTTGTGGTAGCACGGACCTTTCGCACAGTGGCCCTACCGAACCTATAGCAGCACGCGTCTTTCAAGCTCGTCGCTACGTGACTCTAGCTGACGCCGCTATAGGCTTGTTTTGTGGTAGTGGTATTTGCAAAGAGCACTTGAGAGCTAGTGTGTCGATAATTATTTACTCTATACGTTGTACTTCTTTGAAAATCGAGATACGTAGAGTTCATCAAGCGACTAGAGGTTGAGACAATATATTTATACTTTTTTAAGCCCTCCTTTTATCCTATATACTACTTTTTTTTTGCGATTACTCCTATATACTACTTTTAATTGTTTAATATATTAAAAAATATGCATGTGTCTGGATCAATCATATATGTACTTCTCAAATACAGTGATTTAAATTAAAAATTTGGCATAAAAGAGTTATTAACATTTTTCAGTCACGTAGGAGGGTGACTGCTATCAGTATGCGCGTAACTCGGTATTGTTGCATTTGTTGTTTCAGAACAGCAAGGTGGAGGTCGTTGTTAGCTGGGCTTGTTGCTGGTCCTACAATGCTCTTGACGGAGCTAGAAAAACGACATACTAGTTTGGCAACATACATTCTCGTTCGTGCAAGTGTGCTTGCAGCTCGTTGTGGAATGAAGAGCAAAAGATTTGGAAAGATATGTAGACCGCTGGCATGGTCACAGGGTGATATCTTCCTTATGTGCCTTTCATCCGCACAAATCGCGTAAGTTCTAATTCAGAATTCGATAGCATTTTTACAATCTGGTCCGTGTAGAAAATGCATTCAAACTATTTACCGATTCGTTCGGAGATAAACCATGCAGTCCACTGAGCTGTTCTGTTATTAACCCAACTGTCATTGCGAGATAACTTGTTATTCTTCCTCTCATATCTTTGGCAGATCTGCGTACATTCTGAACAAGGATAGTTTTCCGTCCTCATACAAAGCATTTCTAAGCAAGCAGATTGGGAAGGATCCTGTCGTTCTTCAAGGTCTCAAGGAATTAGTCAACAACAATGCATTAACTAGCTTACCAATTATTGAAAAGTACTACAAAACTGTTGGTGTTGACATTAAGTTTGATCCAGAAATGAAAGTTCCCTGCTCGGTAAGTAATAATGAAGATTTTTTTTATTACACAGTCAGACACTCACAATGCATACACACTCATCTCTATGAACGCATATACGCAAACCCTACCCTTAGCATCTTTGAAGGCTGAGCCGGCAAATCCTCGAGATTGACGAAGTCACCACTGCCGTCTCGCTGTCGACGACACGTCGCCTACCGCTGAAAGCAGAAAGCCGTTAAACCCTAAAAATTTGCTCTCACGGGAAGTCGAACTCAGGACCTGAGAGGTATTAGCGTCCTGCATGCCTTGTATGTTTTGCAGCTATTCCACATCTTGTCAACGCATTGATGGTGTAGAGGTTAAACTTAGAGGAGGGAACCGACCAAGGCTCGAATCCTAGTGGTAGCAAAAAAAAAAAGGCCCATCGCGGTGCTGTTTTCAGAGAGTTGTACGTGGGCTGCAGACACGTTAGTGTGTCCTGAATAGAAACTAGCTAGCCATGCAACGTATCATCTGTGTTGCCTGTGTAACGCATTAAGTTTTTGACATGAGATAAATTTTCTTATACTCTTCTAGCCATTTTTTTTTCAGAATTTCCATCAGTGAATCTAAATTTTCTGAAGTCTAATCCGTTTACTTACCTATCAGATTCTGCATGGCAATCAATCGTGCACAGGACATTATTTTTCATTCTCGCTACAGGCATATGGAAGAGCTCTTCCTGTATATGTTCCAGTATATTTGATTCCTGCACTTGCAATTCATAACACAGACCTCGTTAGAAGGTATACTAGCATATATACATGTAAATGCTTGGTTTCTAACAGTTGGTAAATATAATTTTCTGCTACTTAAAACATGTTTACACTCATATCTTGCATTGGTTGAGTTGTGCCCAACGGTAAAAATATTGATGTTCTGCATCTGGTTGTATTTTCTCTTGATGCATCCCTCACAACATGCAGGACTTACTCAATATTGGGGAAGAATCTTTTAGGAATCGCCAGATCTAGCCTTTTTCTGTCTGTGTATTGTGCGTCAGAGTGGTGAGTTTGCAATTTGTTAGTTCACGCTTGGATAGTCATTCCAATGTGTATTATAACCTTAATAGCATTTAAGGCGATGACAATCCATAGTGATCCGATCTAAAACAGGGGATGGACATGTCTGCTTTTTAGAATGTTCGAGAGGTGCAATATTCCACTTCTTATACTTGGAACGGTAAGCACAAACAGAGATTTACTAAAGGAATCAAGTTAGTCATGCAGTTTCTTTTCAATATTCAGCTCCAGGCTTAGATACCCGTCTCGCTGTCGACGACACGTCGCCTACCGCTGAAAGCAGAAAGCCGTTAAACCCTAAAAATTTGCTCTCACGGGAAGTCGAACTCAGGACCTGAGAGGTATTAGCGTCCTGCATGCCTTGTATGTTTTGCAGCTATTCCACATCTTGTCAACGCATTGATGGTGTAGAGGTTAAACTTAGAGGAGGGAACCGACCAAGGCTCGAATCCTAGTGGTAGCAAAAAAAAAAAGGCCCATCGCGGTGCTGTTTTCAGAGAGTTGTACGTGGGCTGCAGACACGTTAGTGTGTCCTGAATAGAAACTAGCTAGCCATGCAACGTATCATCTGTGTTGCCTGTGTAACGCATTAAGTTTTTGACATGAGATAAATTTTCTTATACTCTTCTAGCCATTTTTTTTTCAGAATTTCCATCAGTGAATCTAAATTTTCTGAAGTCTAATCCGTTTACTTACCTATCAGATTCTGCATGGCAATCAATCGTGCACAGGACATTATTTTTCATTCTCGCTACAGGCATATGGAAGAGCTCTTCCTGTATATGTTCCAGTATATTTGATTCCTGCACTTGCAATTCATAACACAGACCTCGTTAGAAGGTATACTAGCATATATACATGTAAATGCTTGGTTTCTAACAGTTGGTAAATATAATTTTCTGCTACTTAAAACATGTTTACACTCATATCTTGCATTGGTTGAGTTGTGCCCAACGGTAAAAATATTGATGTTCTGCATCTGGTTGTATTTTCTCTTGATGCATCCCTCACAACATGCAGGACTTACTCAATATTGGGGAAGAATCTTTTAGGAATCGCCAGATCTAGCCTTTTTCTGTCTGTGTATTGTGCGTCAGAGTGGTGAGTTTGCAATTTGTTAGTTCACGCTTGGATAGTCATTCCAATGTGTATTATAACCTTAATAGCATTTAAGGCGATGACAATCCATAGTGATCCGATCTAAAACAGGGGATGGACATGTCTGCTTTTTAGAATGTTCGAGAGGTGCAATATTCCACTTCTTATACTTGGAACGGTAAGCACAAACAGAGATTTACTAAAGGAATCAAGTTAGTCATGCAGTTTCTTTTCAATATTCAGCTCCAGGCTTAGATACACAAGGGTGGAGCTGTATATATGCAAAAGCCTTGGAAAATTGCCTTTTTTTTTTCTTAACAAGTGTTGCAACTATTAGTATTATTTTACCTACACTTCATACCACTCTAGAAGTAAGACCTATATTTGATCCCAACCTGTTGTCCAAATTATTTCTCCCTATTTGTACGTGGAGGGAAAAAAATTGTTGTAAACTTCAACTAGAAGCAAGCAATAATAAGTCTTTAATGGTCTGGAGGTTTGAATTTCAAATCAAATTCTAAACCTAACAACTAAATTTTTATATTTTACTATATCTCGAATTAGAACTTAAATGAAGTTCTGTTTGTGGGGAGTGGAATTTCCTTTCACTATACTTAAGTAACTTACAATCAGACCCACTTTAAACAGAAGCTATAGAAAACTATGTGTTTCATTTACCCATGTGTTTATACACAAGTATCTTTTGTCTCCCATGAGAAGAGAAATAACTGCCCTTTTGCATCTACCAATTAATGTTTTTTCCCTTGGCAGTTTCCAACAGGTTTGGCTTTGCTTATCGAGAAGAAGAGCAGGAGAATTGAGATATCATTGTACTGCCTGGCCAGAGCTATCGAGAGCTTGTCCATATGCATAGCAGAAGCAGGACTATACCCGCCACAATTGCGGACAAAGAGAGCTGATATAGTGGTATTCAGTATATCTACCTCGATCGTTATGCACTGCTATGCTCAGGAAAGAGACGTTTTCCACTCCAAGTATTTGGATGTCCTGGACTGGGTATTTGGAGTCCCGGTGCCATACATGAACGAATATAAGATATGCGCTCCATCGAAGTGATGTGATGATGAGGTTATGGAACTATGATGAGAAGTCACATGATTACAATATACTAGATCGATATAGATATATGGAGGACTTGTATGTAGCACACTATCTATGGTATTAGCTAGCTCACGTCGCAACAGTTAAGCCATGACACGGTGAAAATTTGTGGTTTTTTATCTCAAACTAACTATAAGAGGAGGAAAGGGTATTATAAACTTTTGTCCCAATGTGCAAAATACGTTATAACTTGCAATGTTGCACAAAGCTACGTTGTTGCATTATGTATATCTCTTTTATGAATATTTTTATTGTGTGTAAACTTTACCTTGAAATAGAAATATTTTTTGTTGAACAATTGTGCAAAAAATCAAAAAATATTTTATAAAAAACACATGGACAGAGAATGTAGCAATGCATTTTTGTGCAACATTTTCAGATAATATTATTTCCTCCCATATAGTGTGCTACAGAGAAAAAAATACAATTTTTTGTGTGTCTCGACTAATACCGAGTTTTGTGATGTGAACCAGCTAAAATTGCTGAAGTGCAGTGTGCTAGAGATAATTTGCTCCAGATATATGTGTTCCATAAAAGGATTATTGATCCATGCATTGATTGCTATATTTCTTGTACGTTGGAGTTTTAGTTTCTTACCTTTTGGTCTTGTACCTTAGATAAGTGCAAATTGGTGGAAAGGGTATGTTTAGATATTTTCTGAGCATCGTGGTTAAGTTTTCCTAACCTCTTTGTTACATAAGTACCCTTGAGACATGAGGCATGGGTTTGAGTTTTGATTGGTCATGATGATGTAAGAACTTTAGGATCAATGCATGAAGTATTTTTTTTCTTGAACCTTCTAAGCGTATCCTATGGTAGGGTGCTTTTGAGAAGAGAAGTTTTCTTGGAGTTATTACTTTAATAACTCCAAAGTTGTCTGGCACTTTGAGTGATATTCTAATATCGTTGAGGCACAAGTGGTATTTATTTGTGTGAATAGTAGTACCTTTTATTTTTCTTTTTTGAAATGGATGAATTCGGGGACGAAATCCTTAAAGGAGGGGAGAATGTAACGTCAAGAAAATTTAACTCAGCCTAAACTCGTTTTGGGCCTAATTAGTGGGCTTGGTGAGCATTAATCATGGGCATAGTAGAGTCCGATTTCAGAGGAGAGGGGAGGGGAAGGAAACCCACGTAGCTTTCCCTGGCATATTCCCTTCCCGATCCATCTTTCGCCTTGAGTAGTCGTAGAGGCGGCGCTGGCTTGGAGTCGTCGTTCCTGCTGTTGGAGTACAACGATCCACTTCTTCGCTAGCGGCGTCAAGGTGGGGGAAGGCCGGGTTAATTGGCATGAGTTGGGGACGTGATCTGGCCTAAATCCTAATAGGTAACAAATCAAGATTTTTCCCCTTCTAGTTATGTTTAGATGGAGTTAGCCTTGGCCGTTTCAGGTTGATCCCTGTGTCGCATGCGAGTTTGCTGCTTGTCGGACAGGGTACAGTAGCAGTTCGACGGACTTTTGAGGCTCTTATCTGTTGAATCTGAACATCTTGTGAAAAGGAAAGTTTGTTTAAAGATCTTTCCAACGAATTCTTGTGCATAATTTTTCATTGAGTATAGCAGGAGTTATGAGCTTCTGAATCTGACTGTGATGTTCTGAAATTTTCCTGAAACTGTGCAGTTTCAGTGACGTCTTGCAGTTTTAGGTGTCGATTTCAGTGGCCGTAAACCAAGTTTTTGTAGAACTTTATGTTATCTTTCTATAGAGTTCTTAAACCCTGATTTTGTTTTGATAGTTTCGGAGATAAGGTTTTTCAAAGTCATCAGCCTGGCAATTTGTCGGCAGACACTGTCTGTCATCTTGTGGGCAATATTAAAGATAGTGAATGCCTAAAGTAAATTATATGTTAAATATCAAAGTTGTAGATTGTTCAGTGTAGATGGTCTCAGATTGTTTGTTCGATATCAATTCTGTTGTGGTTTTAAAACTACGAAAAAGAGAAGCAGCACTGCTGCTGTTTTTTCGAGGCGATGTGGTGCTGTTTTGCGAGATTTTTAGTTTGGGAATGTAAGAGCACTTGTATATGGTTTGTAAATGATATATGGAGTGTTTGTATTGAGTTTTTTGTTCTAAAACAGGTGGTAGTACTCCGGAACGTGTCTAGTGTATTTTCTTCGTCGTCGGATTGCTTCCGTTTGACTTGTTATTTTTATCACCTAAACTTAAATATTCTGAATCATATATCATACAACTATGAAGTAAATATGGTGGCAAATTCCCAATTTGAAGTTTATTTGTATCTTGCTTATGTTCTTATACATACAATTGAAATATGAAGAAATGCTTATATTTTCATATGAAGGCAAGGATAACTTGTGGTTTTCTGAACTTGTTTTTGCATCATTGGCATTCATAACATGAGTGCATTGAGCCAGGTCGGTGAGAAAGTCATATAACTATTCCGAAGTGCTTTAAAGGCCTGGTTGGTGCGAAAGTTATATAACTATTCCGGAGTGCTCTTATGAAGTATGTCGTAGACCTATGGTTGCAACTGTACTGGTACACATCGTACGTTGCCCGAGGAGGGGTGCGATGTAAAAGTGGACATGCATTGCATTGCATTGCAATCATATGCATTAATGCCTGAAGTTTGATGATGATTATGTTGTGGCTATATGGATGTTGAGAAGTGATGCTTCTCAAAGGTGATATACAATGCGGTAATCATAATATGAAGATCTTATTTGTGGTTTTGCATTGCATTGATAAGCATTTCAGGAAGTGGATTTGTCTATGTTAACTAGTAAAAATGCAGGTGCGCCACGCACGTGTTTAAAAATTGCATCACTTGGCAGGATCACGAGAATTATGGGCAACTTGACTACACGTTCATTTTCGTCCAATAATTTTGTTTCTTTGAATAGTAACGTAATATAATAAAGAATTGTACGCCCAATAATTTTTGTTTTTTCAAGGACGTTCCAAAGAAATTTTTAAATTCATACCCGCTTCATTTTCTTTCTTACATTCTACATATTAGGAATTCTTTCTTATTATGCAAATATTATTTTAGAAATTATTTTAATTAGTTATTATCAACAATTTTATAGTGTTACAAAAAATATCGTATAGTGTAATCAATAATTCATCATGTCACTGTTTTTAAAGCTAGGTGAAAAAGTTAACTAATGTATTAATAATTAAAACATTTTCTTGCAATGAGTATTGCACTCACTTAAATTTCCTACGTTGTCCGTTCCCAAGAAAGAATTCCTACGTTGTCTCTTCAACAAACAATCAAGAGTAAAAAGCATCTCCATCTTTTAAAAAATATATAAATGATGATATCTTACAAGGACAGCTAGCTTGCTCCTGCCTCATATATCCATATATTCAGCTGAAATCCCATAGCACAACTATACTTACATGACAACGATACATTCATATTATTAGGCTAACAGTTTGAATCAACATATATTAACAAAGCTTCTGCAAAATCTTGACTTGCCTTGGACCTTGCACATATCCCTTTTCAATTGTCAGTTTCAACATGCCATGCAGCTCACCTCGGCCAGATCGAGATCGTGTTCTCCAATGCCCAGGTTGCCAAGATCGAGCTCCTGGTTCTAATGGTTCTAATTGAAAAACTGGAGGTCAGATTGAAAATTAGATTTTTAAAAAAGTAATGGGTGCGGAAGCACTTTCTTATTCAAAATTAATAATGAGCAACGCAAAGGCATGCACTCAAGGTGTCGTATTCAAAATAAAAACAATAAACCCAACAAATCCAAAGCTGCATATAATTAAGTAACTGCAGTTTTCTCTAGCAGTTAAAGGATGCGAATGAATAAATTTCAAAAATAATCATAAGAATCTTCTTATTAACTGAAGGAGACTTTAAAATCATAGAATTGAAGAAAAGGTTCTGCAAGATCACAGTAATATTCCACTGCACGAAATCCAGAGTTGTGGTCGGCAACAATGTAAAAATGTTGATCGCTGCACAGAATCTCCTCCATGGTCCACCATCAACACCTTTCTTCTCTAGGTACCTCTTTAACCTAACCTGCAAAAAGACTACGAAGGTCAAATAAGTATTAATATAAAACATATTGAATTAGCAATAACTAACATGTTACCATGTAATTGAAACAAAAAGGGTAAATCTCAAGGGAAAATATTGTTGGATGGTTCTTCCAAATAATAGTAAAGATGCACGTGCGCCACGCACGTGTTTAAAAGACTCCAAACGATATTGAAGTTATAGCATAACACATTCAATGTGAAACACTTTAATTAAGGCAACAGAACTCATGACAATAAAAAAATTGTTAAAACAATAAGACACAAGTCATATTATTTGTTCATTGGTTGATCAAATATCTTTTGATAAGATGCAAGACAAATAATATAATGCAAGAAACAAACCTAAAAGTATAAGTTTTGATCCATTATCTTCGTAAAACAATAAACCAATGATGGACATCAACCTTTCTACAAAAAATTAGATGATTCAAAGTCGGTTTAATTTTTCACGCTTTCTATAATAATTAAAACATTTTCTTGCAATGAGTATTGCACTCACTTAAATTTCCTACGTTGTCCGTTCCCAAGAAAGAATTCCTACGTTGTCTCTTCAACAAACAATCAAGAGTAAAAAGCATCTCCATCTTTTAAAAAATATATAAATGATGATATCTTACAAGGACAGCTAGCTTGCTCCTGCCTCATATATCCATATATTCAGCTGAAATCCCATAGCACAACTATACTTACATGACAACGATACATTCATATTATTAGGCTAACAGTTTGAATCAACATATATTAACAAAGCTTCTGCAAAATCTTGACTTGCCTTGGACCTTGCACATATCCCTTTTCAATTGTCAGTTTCAACATGCCATGCAGCTCACCTCGGCCAGATCGAGATCGTGTTCTCCAATGCCCAGGTTGCCAAGATCGAGCTCCTGGTTCTAATGGTTCTAATTGAAAAACTGGAGGTCAGATTGAAAATTAGATTTTTAAAAAAGTAATGGGTGCGGAAGCACTTTCTTATTCAAAATTAATAATGAGCAACGCAAAGGCATGCACTCAAGGTGTCGTATTCAAAATAAAAACAATAAACCCAACAAATCCAAAGCTGCATATAATTAAGTAACTGCAGTTTTCTCTAGCAGTTAAAGGATGCGAATGAATAAATTTCAAAAATAATCATAAGAATCTTCTTATTAACTGAAGGAGACTTTAAAATCATAAAATTGAAGAAAAGGTTCTGCAAGCAATCACAGTAATATTCCATTGCACGAAATCTAGAGTTTGATGGATCGGTAAAACAGTAAAAATGTTGATCACTGCACTGAGTCTCCTCCATGGTCCACCATCAACACCTTTCTTCTCTAGGTACCTCTTTAACCTAACCTGCAAAAAGACTACGAAGGTCAAATAAGTATTAATATAAAACATATTGAATTAGCAATAACTAACATGTTTATTGTTGGATGGTTCTTCCAAATAATTCAAAGTAAGCAACTCCCTAGGAGCCGATGGGAGCTTTACTGACAGAAAAATCTGCAAAACAAATAGTAACCAACTTCATTGCTGCAAAATTGATATGTCTGAGCCATCTCATCAAAGGACAAATGAATATATCCTTGCTGGAAAGAAAAATTAAGAAATCAATCACCTAGAAGAAACCACACCAGTAGTGTGATCATAATTTAGATTGAACAAGATCCAGACTTGACAACAAAGAAAATTCTGTTTACTGATGCAACTAAACACTGATCTTGCTGAGAAGCAATTCTGTAACTCACCCTTGCAGTAGTTTGTTGTACCTGGGAGCCAACTGCAAGTAGCAAGTAGTAATTCATCATATTTTATTTTTAAAAAAATAATATTTTCATTAATTTGCAGTGCCTTAAGAGTTAGTTGATCTGCTAGGGGGGTATTGTTAATGATCTATAATCTACTAAGATGTCTAGTATAGAAGCATTCCCAAATCCAAAGGAGATATCAGCCAGGTTAAAATATAGCATAACTAAATTCTCTGAAAACAGAGACGTATTAGTTTATCCAAGATCACACAGATGCAGTTTTCACTCCTGCGCGATACCTTATATCTCCTTCAGTTTGTTATCTTAGCTGCAATGCAAAGATCAAACTGTGAGCTGCAACTTATGTGGTCTAAGGAATATAGCGTCTATACATGAATGATTCATGATAACAAAAAAGTTCAGAATGGTAAATCCCTCAAAACAATTATAGAACAAAAAAGTTCAGAAAGGTAAATCCCATAAAACAATTATAGATTTTTGTTTTGATTGGTCACAAGTGTTTTGAAAGGCAACCAACGGCAACAAGCTGATTTAATGAATTTTGTTTTATAGCGTCTATGTTTTGAAAGGTTTTTGTTGTGAAAGTAAATCAACTGCAACCAATATTAGTTTCACCATAAATGATTTTGCTATGAACTGAGCATCCAAAAATTTTTTGAAGGAAAAGTATACTTACCTTCAGATGGTATGATGGATCCATTTTGCTGGCGGCTTAGTATAACCTCACACATATCAATAATTTAAATGACGAATGCCATCGTGAATATAGCAACATATCAACACCAGCTTATTCGAAGTTTCGATCCTACCGGATCTGGAAAAGAGAGTTAGATCATATGGCATTGCTTTACCAACATGGATAGCACCAGGATGCTTGAGCATTAGATGATCTGCTTCAAGTTTCAACCATGGCATCATCCGCATTAGATAGCTCCAATTTGAAAATATTAACATAAGAACTCAAAAAATCATAATGAAATTCTCAAATAGAATGGCTTGGCAAAAAGCTAGTCAAGCCACATGCTGCTTTACTAATTTCATTTTGGCTAATGCATATATTAAGTTAAGGTCCCATGAACACATATTGCAAGGTTTACTGGCTTGATACTTTGCTTGTGTCAATACTATTGGAAAACTATCAACCATTATATAGACAGAAAGTTATTTCACAAAAAAAAGAGCAAGATATGATCAAATAATACTGTCATACTGATCAAATTCATGTCTAGTGTACATGAGCTCCATATTTCATTGAAATAATTGAGCAAGTTCAGATAGAATAATTTTACGATCCCAACCTGGCAACTTCCAAGACTATTAAATAAAGCAAAGAGCTAAATCAATCATGAGAATCCGAGTTGCTTCCTTCGCAAATACATGGAGAAGGGCTTGCACAAGCATGCCAACTGCCTGCAGGGTGAGATCCACATGCAATTCTGTGAGAGAAGATATAGAAATTGGTGTGGTGCAGACGGCTTTGCCGCTGCTGTATATGTGTATATGTGCCACTTGAGAGCTGTACCTTGTATGCCTTTACCTGATCAAAGACAGCAGGATGCCAATCTAGGCAATCAAATTAAATCCACCGGATCATAGCCTCTGTTTGCTTTTAATCAGCTCGAAGTACATGTTGTCCTTATTTGTTTGTTATCGACCTTGCTGCCGCTAATGGCCTACGAAAGCAGCAACGCCATGTACTTCTTCAGACTACGATACCTGCAATTAGCACAAACTCATCAATCGAGTCATTCACTGATGGTAACACATCGTAAGGGAGCAACAGGACAGGATCATGCTCTCCATGTTTCAGACGGTGGTGTCAACGCAGATCGAAACAAGGATGCCCAGATTGAGAAAGATCGAAAGACAAACCTTGCATTGCTCGTCACGGATCTTGACAAACGACCAGCATCCAGCACCGCCTCCTTGACCTGTCGGGGTCTTTGCCTCAGACTGCGATGGAACCACGGGGACGGCGCTGCGAATCCATGAAACACTCAGCCTCCGACGGCGGCGAGGGGGCCCGGATGAAAGCGGATGGTGAGCTTCTGCGCCATGGCCAGGCACCGTACCAAATAGAGTGCACGACAGCGGAGGTAGCAGCGGCGACGACCAGACCTGTTGTGGTGGTGGTGCACGACAGCGGACGGACCTTTTCGAGCATGTACGGACTGGCCCTTCAGATCTCGCCGCCATGCTGTCTCCGCCCGAGCAGGTCGCCGCCCACTCAAGAGCAGCAAGCCATTGCCGCCGCTCCATGCCGTCGTGACTGGCCGCCTCGCCACGCATCACTCACCATTGCCGTTGCGGCTCTGCACAGCCATTGCTCGTCGCTCCGCACCGCACTTCACGTTGCACCTTGAATCCATCTACCTGCGTCGCAACGTCAAAGGCATGAACCTTCCAAATGATCTTTTTGTGCCGGGCAGTAATTGGAAACAAAATTCCTCTAAACAAGGAATGAAATAATCACGGGCCAACGTGACTTAGCTATGTGAAGAAATCTTCTTAATTCTGGGCACTAATTGCATTCAAAGTTTGTGTAAACAAGGAAAGAAATAAAGTGGCAGGATGTAAAGGGAGGTGGGAAACGCCGGTGGCTAGCCTGACGTGCGGTGGAAAGAAATTCACGATCGTCATCGCGAATGAACTACATATGATGTTTTGTCCACCTGCCGTGTCCCCCTTCTGTGGACCCGGACCCAGCATGGCAAGATTGGATGCTAGATTAAAGAGGTCAGTTTTAATCAATGGTTGATATACAGGTGGAGTTGATTCTAGCAGGTAAAAACTATTTTTCTCCAAACTGGTTCTTTAAGTGTTTAGATGCGGCCGTGAACTTGTTTATAAGCACCTTCTGGAGGTTTTCTAATCTTTACATTATCATTGTGGTAATATTAAAGTATTTCTCTTGTTATTATTGGAATTGTTAAACTAATGCTTAAATCAACTTATGGTGTTAAATAGCTTGATAAACAATTTGCTTGCTGAGATGTTTCATCTCACCCTTGCTTTAGTCTTTCCAGGTACTTGACGGGATGGGGAATACCAGCACACGTCTGTTCACTTCACAATAAACATTTAGTTATACACCTCTTTAGTAATAAAGAATGTTTGTTTATTAAGTGCGAAAGTCTATTCTTTGAGAAGTGGAGTGGTGGTTAACTTAAAGTGTCTATTCATTCATTCTTGCTAAGGTCGTTTGCCTACTAGTGTGATGCCTTTAATTATATTTATCAATGATTGTTTTGCTTCCTCGTTGCTTCTATAAGGAGATGCTACCGAATTTTCTATATATTTGGTAGAAGGATGTTTTGATGGTTTTAATAACATCCCGAGGTGTGTGGATTCCGGGGTGTTACAGATCTAAATAAATGTCTTCATGCACTAAGATCATCGACTCAGAACAGACCAAGATGATGTAATAAATTTAAGGACACTAAAAATGTTTACGGCTCTTCCTGGACTTTAGATCTTGGAGATATGCTTAGTTTGCCTCTAAACCAAGTGGTTTTGGTTCGATCATAAAAAAACTAATCAGTTGAGATATGCTTAGTTTGCCTCTTATACTCATGTTCAGAAATTAATCATTACATATTTTATCATATATTAGATATGTTTATTTGTTTTTCTTATGTCGGGAAGGTGTTATAGGAACCTATAAATTATTAAGATTAGTGGATTTAAAGTCAATTCTGATAAGGAGTTACATATACCTTGATTGCCATCTATAAAACTTCGCTTAAGTGAAATAATTGGTTGTCATGATAACCTCAAATACAGAAACAATGATCTCACATGGCTTGAAAGTTCATATCACCCATGCATACAAAACCTGATAACTGCAACAGAAACATAAGAAAAAGAAGGAATTTCCTCCCACAGTTAGTCTAATAGACATAAAATAAAAAATTCTCCCACGGATCTCCACACAAATTGAGGGAGAAATAAGTTAGGTTAGAGGTTATAAATATCAGAAAATGATACGAAAAGAAAAAGAAAACATTAGAAAATAAAAAACATTTCTGAAAATTGTTTCTGAAAAAAGGTATGTTTAAGACGAATGGTCATATGTAACTCAAAAAGAGAGGAAGGTGGACTATTTGACTTGTGTGTTCTGTACAGAACTAGAATCAACTAATCAGTTATTCTTTGACTATCTTGTGGCAAAAATTTTCTGGGCTGGCATTGCAGAATTTTTTTGGTGTGCAAATTGAAAACAACTATGAATTTGTAGCAAGATGGTGGTTATATAACAATACAAATGTTGATCTAAATATTGTTTCTTCTGTTGTCTTATGGGTACTGTGGAACCTAAGAAATGCTACTATGTGTTTGTAGGGGCTGACGCGGACACAATGAAGGAAATAAGGAAGAAACTGGTGAACGTACTTCCAACATGGAGGAAAATGTGCAAGAAGGAGCTGCTAGGAAGGATTAGATGGGATCCTTGAAAAGCTGGTGGTGGCCAAGATGATGGAGACGCCGAGGTTGCGGTCTTGAGCGCACAAAAGAGATCGAGTGGGGATCTTTTGAGCCAATCCAGTAGGGGGGAAAGCCGTATCAATAGCGGTAGAATCTCGAGTGAGCGAGGAAATGACATTGTTTTTGGGCTGGCAATATAGCCGTCTTCCCCTTTAATAGACTGTAACACCCAGGATTTTTGAGAACCTTTACGGTGCACCGTAAAGAATATGGGCCGTCTATTTTCTTCCATCCAACCATCCAGATCCATTCATACTACTTAACAGCTCAAATGGTGGTATAGTAGTATTTGAATGTAGTATAATGAAGCAAGGGGTATGATTGGAAAAAAAAAGAAATGGCAGATATGTGATTTCATTCAACAACCTAGACAAAATACTAGCTACTTGTCATTTCATGAATTGATTCATTTCTGTTCTGTTCGTTTCCGTCTCGTGTTTCATCATTTCTCTATCTCTCGTTTCGTTGTTTCCCCAACACCCAAACCCTAATCAGAGGCCGCCCCATTTCCCCAAATTAACCTAGACATTTGTGGCCTCCGGCGGCGGCGTAGCGGTGCTCATCCTCTCTACTCCATGCAACCGGCGGAGAGGGAAGAAACGGTGTGCAGTATCCAGAGTTTTTTGGCACCCAAATCATTGACAGAATCCACCGGCAAAAAGATTCCTTGCAATGCGTTGGATCAAAGGAAACCATCGAATCCGTATGATCCAATGTTCACTTAATTCCTTGATCAGGATGCGAACCAAGGCCATTCAGTAAAATAATTATTATTATATTTAAACATGAACTAACCACACCAATATATGAAGGATTTCTCCACAAATGGATTGACGGGGAAGACGAAGCACTGCTGATGGAGGCTCCTCTACAAGGATGCTTCGGGATCGGACGAGCAACTGCTATAGTCCCGCGCTACTCCTGGAAGGGTCACGCCGTCATCATTTGCACCTGGACGAGGCCGGTTAGGGGATGGAAATTGGACTGGCGCGCCCTAGTACTGCTGGTCGTTGGTGGCGGCGACGAAATTGATCAGCACTGCCGCAAACGAATCGGCGTTGGTGGCGGCGACCGCTCGTCGCACATGGATCGGCACTGCTGCAAAATGATGTGCGATGAACTGGCGGGAGATGCACACGAGACCTCGTCGTCTGTTGGTCGACGGTGTCGCCGTGCGCGACCTTCGGCGACGGCGGCCCTGCCTCGATCCATTATATTTTTTCCGTAACGATTCGATGACGCTCACTATTGTATCACGCAGTGGCATTCTGGTTATTTGGTTTATTATCAAGACAATTACAATAATACCCATAGGAATGGATGTCCAGATTTAACTTATACCACTTCCTTTCTCAAGGTAGTATAGTGCACCGTAAAGGTTCTCGGATTTTTTTTATTAAAAAAAAATGTCAGCGATGACCCGCTCCAACTTTTGGCCTTTCCCACTATCTCTTCAAGGATCTTTTGAACCCCAAAGGGCAGAAGTGGTGCTGCTGGGCGTTATCTAGATGGGGAAAAAGGCAGGGGAAACTAGGAGGAGGGGAAGGGAAGAAGCGTAATGTCCAGAAATCTAATTAAGTCTAAATTCGTTTTAGGCCTAATTAATGGGCTATGTGAGCATTTAACCTGGATTAATTGAGTCCGTTTCAGAGTAGAGAGGGGGAGGACGAATCCATGTAGCTCTCCCTTCCTTTTTTCCCCTTCCCTGTCGATCCTTTGTCTTCATCTAGAGGAGACCTAGCGGCGGCGCCGACGTGAAGTCATTCATGCTGCAGGCAACGTCAAGGCAGGGGAAGGCATAATTCATTCAGTTTGAGGACGTGATCTGGCCTAGGTAACATAGCATGGCCCTTTTCCCTGTTATCTACATTCAGATCATAGTTAGTTTCAGCCGTTTTGGGTTAATCGCTGGGTCGGACGCGAATCTGTGTTGTTGCAGTTGTCGGACAGGGTACAGTAGTAGTTCGAATGCTTTTTGAGGGTTTTAGGTGTTGAATCTAAGAGTCTTGTGAACACAAAAGTGGTAGATAATCAGAATACTTTCCAACGAGTGTTTAATCGCAGCTTTTGGTTTAGTATAACAGAAGTTATGCCCCTCTGAATATTACTTTCCGGTTCAGGCTGTTCTCTCGGTTACAGTTCTGTATTGTCGACTTTGCGTGGCGTTTTAAGATGACTTATAGGTCCAATACCTCTATAGAGAGCTGGTAGTTTATCATGTAGTCTGTACTCTTCCCAAAGAGTATTTAAACAGGGAAAGATGAATTTTGAAGTTTGACTCTGTTCGCAGTATATCGAGTAAACTAAATGTCTGTATTGTGATCCAATTTTACCTGAGTTACATTCCGAATTAATTTTTGAGTTGAATACCAAAGTTGTAGATTGGTTTCTGTCATAGCCCTATTTTCAGAAGACTTCAGGATATTGAACGCGCTGGATTAGGACTCTATCGATGGGGGACGCCTTGTCGGTTACGAGGACTATAGCCGTTTATTTTCTTCCATCCAACCGTCCAGATCCATTCATACTACTTAACAGCTCAAATGGTGGTATATTAGTATTTGAAGGTAGTATAATGAAGCAAGGGGTATGATTGGAAAAAAAAAGAAATGGCAGATATGTGATTTCATTCAACAACCTAGACAAAATACTAGCTACTTGTCGTTTCATGAATTGATTCATTTCTGTCCTGTTCGTTTCTGTCTCGTGTTTTATCATTTCTCCATCTCTCATTTCGTTGTTTCCCCAACACCCAAACCCTAATCAGAGGCCGCCCCATTTCCCCAAATTAACCTAGGCATTTGTGGCCTCCGGCGGCGGCGTAGCGGTGCTCATCCTCTCTACTCCATGCAACCCGGCGGAGAGGGAAGGATATGGGCAGTCGGTTCGGCATGTCTTTGATAGAATCTGTCATCTGAACGAAACGGTGTGCGGTATCCAGAGTTTTTCGGCATCCAAATCATTGACAGAATCCACCGGCAAAAAGATTCCTTGCAATTCGTTCGATCAAAGGAAACCATCGAATCCGTATGATCCAATGTTCACTTAATTCCTTGATCAGGATGCGAACCAAGGCCATTCAGTAAAATAATTATTATTATATTTAAACATGAACTAACCACACCAATATATGAAGGATTTCTCCACAAATGGATTGACGGGGAAGACGAAGCAGTGCTAATGGGGGCTCCTGTACAAGGATGCTTCAGGATCGGACGAGCAATTGCTATAGTCCCGCGCTACTCCTGGAAGGGTCACGCCATCATCATTTGCACCTGGACGAGGCCGGTTAGGGGATGGAAATTGGACTGGCGCGCCCTAGTACTGCTGGTCGTTGGTGGCGGCGACGAAATTGATCAGCACTGCCGCAAATGAATCGGCGTTGGTGGCGGCGACCGCTCGTCGCACATGATTCGGCACGGCGACCACTCGTCGCACATGGATCGGCACTGCTGCAAAATGATGTGCGATGAACTGGCGGGAGATGCACAGGAGACCTCGTCGTCTGTTGATCGACGGTGTCGCCGTGCGCGACCTTCGGCGACGGCGGCCCTACCTCGATCCATTCTATTTTTTCCGTAACGATTCGATGACGCTCACTATTGTATCACGCAGTGGCATTCTGGTTATTTGGTTTATTATCAAGACAATTACAATAATACCCATAGGAATGGATGTCCAGATTTAACTTATACCACTTCCTTTCTCAAGGTAGTATAGTGCACCGTAAAGGTTCTCGGATTTTTTTTATTAAAAAAAAATGTCAGCGATGACCCGCTCCAACTTTTGGCCTTTCCCACTATCTCTTCAAGGATCTTTTGAACCCCAAAGGGCAGAAGTGGTGCTGCTGGGCGTTATCTAGATGGGGAAAAAGGCAGGGGAAACTAGGAGGAGGGGAAGGGAAGAAGCGTAATGTCCAGAAATCTAATTAAGTCTAAATTCGTTTTAGGCCTAATTAATGGGCTATGTGAGCATTTAACCTGGATTAATTGAGTCCGTTTCAGAGTAGAGAGGGGGAGGACGAATCCATGTAGCTCTCCCTTCCTTTTTTCCCCTTCCCTGTCGATCCTTTGTCTTCATCTAGAGGAGACCTAGCGGCGGCGCCGACGTGAAGTCATTCATGCTGCAGGCAACGTCAAGGCAGGGGAAGGCATAATTCATTCAGTTTGAGGACGTGATCTGGCCTAGGTAACATAGCATGGCCCTTTTCCCTGTTATCTACATTCAGATCATAGTTAGTTTCAGCCGTTTTGGGTTAATCGCTGGGTCGGACGCGAATCTGTGTTGTTGCAGTTGTCGGACAGGGTACAGTAGTAGTTCGAATGCTTTTTGAGGGTTTTAGGTGTTGAATCTAAGAGTCTTGTGAACACAAAAGTGGTAGATAATCAGAATACTTTCCAACGAGTGTTTAATCGCAGCTTTTGGTTTAGTATAACAGAAGTTATGCCCCTCTGAATATTACTTTCCGGTTCAGGCTGTTCTCTCGGTTACAGTTCTGTATTGTCGACTTTGCGTGGCGTTTTAAGATGACTTATAGGTCCAATACCTCTATAGAGAGCTGGTAGTTTATCATGTAGTCTGTACTCTTCCCAAAGAGTATTTAAACAGGGAAAGATGAATTTTGAAGTTTGACTCTGTTCGCAGTATATCGAGTAAACTAAATGTCTGTATTGTGATCCAATTTTACCTGAGTTACATTCCGAATTAATTTTTGAGTTGAATACCAAAGTTGTAGATTGGTTTCTGTCATAGCCCTATTTTCAGAAGACTTCAGGATATTGAACGCGCTGGATTAGGACTCTATCGATGGGGGACGCCTTGTCGGTTACGAGGACTATAGAAAGAAGTCAATTTTTTATTTTCTTAGATATTTTTCTACTCTGACTTGTAAAGAGGGTAAGACTCACCTATAAATGTAAACACCCCTCTCCACGGGAGAGAGGAGAAGAGGTCGCACGCCGCACGGCTGCCGGTCGAGGACCGAAGATACACCACCACATATCTCGCGTACACGGCAATACAAGAACATACTGAACGTAGGGTTATTATCCTTCGGAAGGCCCGAACCAGTATAAATCGTGTGTCTCTCTTGATT
>LAPY01000715.1:81664-98614 GCA_000970635.1 Eragrostis tef
CGCGCGCTGACGGCGTTATCGCCTTCGCCTTCCCCTCCCCATCTCTCTCCCTTCCTTCCTCCGGGAGAAACCAATTCCCATTTGTCCCCGAATCTCGCCTCGTCCCGCCAACGCGGCGCCTCGTCCCCGGTCGCAGCCGGCGTTCGGGCGGCCCATCCCGTGCTACCGCCGCTCCCGCAGCCGGTGCCTGCCCCAGGTAAGGGCGTCTCCTCCCGATTTTTGTTGGCACCTTTCTGTGCCATGTGTTAGGTAGCCAGCCACGTTTTCCTAGTTAATTGATGGGCCTACTGAATTTCGTTTAGCATTCGGTATTCCATGATCTCGCCAATTCTGTAGGGAAGGGGTAATATCTGTGGGTAATGCCAGAATAGAGCCAAACATTAGTAAGAATATAACTTGGGCAGTGTTAGCAAATGATAAGCTAGGGATGTATTTACTCCTTAAAAGCGCACACGGCCACATTGCCATCGTGTAAAAGGTTTTGCGGGATTTATTTTTTGAAGTAACCGGCATGAGATTGTGCCCATTTCATCTGCACATAAAATGTTCAGTTGGACATAAGGATAGTGCTAGGCTTGGGCCAAGTTGATTTTAGGAAGAAGTCCATTTTACTACCCTCAAGTATCCATGTAGTTCACTTAACCCCCTAAACTAATTTTTGGTCCATTTTACTCCCTCTAACTATTTAGATTGGTTCAATTTACTCCCTCATGAAATTTTTCTTAAAAAATCTGAAACAATTGTTTTAGCATAGAGGATGATGTCATCTATCTTCCTACAAAATTTGAGCTTCAAATATGACCTGTACAAAGAGAAACAAAAAAGTAAAAATTCACAAGGGGGTGAATTGATCCAATCTAGATAGTTTGGGGTAGTAAATTGGACTAAAACGTAGTTTAGGGGGTTAAGTAAACTACATGGATACTTGAGGGTAGTAAAATGGACTTCTTCCTTGATTTTATGTACTCTATATGGTTTTAGGCCAATCACTAGTTGATAAGGGCGCTGTTGAACTAAATTACTCGGATACCTCATTCACTCATACTGCGCCCTTTACTCCTTTGTTGGGAGAAAGATCACTACGAATCGGGTGCAATATTGGTTCAACTTGATACAGTAATGAATATTTAGTCAGATATCATATCAAACAGTGAAGCCATACTATATGAATGTAACACAGAGAAAAAACTATCAACATTATACATGTCCAGCCTGCTACAATTTTGTAGCAATCTAACGAGATAATTCTTATAGTTCACAAGTGTGCTGAGTTTTGTTGTCCTGCAAGACTGCAATACGCATGAATGTTAAAAGTAGATGTATTGGAGACCTGAGAAAATAAACATATCGTTTACCATATATAGTGCCTAAGTTCCAAATGTTTTCTTCATCATGTTTTAAAACATTAGGGAACGGATGACTCATGGAGGCAAACTACAAAAAAGAAAAAGAAAAAGTATGCCAAGTTGAACTTAAAAAAGGATCATGCTAGGCTTGGGCGAAGTTCATTTTCTGTACTCTATATGGTTTTAGGCCAATCAATAGTTGATAGGGGCACAGTTGAATTAAATTACTCGGATACCTCATTCACTCATTGCGCGCCCTTTACTCCTTTGTTGGGAGAAAGATCACTACGAATCGGGTGCAATATTGGTTCAACTTGATACAGTAATGAACATTTAGTCAGATATCATACTCTCGGCAATAGCCATTGCATTGCTGGTATTTCAGTATCTGCAAGCGGAAATAATCTAAAAAATAAGATCATATGTAATCAGTAGTTGAAAAGTCATCCCTTATAGTTACTCTTATTTTATTTTTCAGGGGTGTAAGCTACAACATATGACGCATCAAGAATTGATAAAAGACTGCATTCATTGGGTGTGAATCTTCATTCTACTGAGTTCTGTTTGATATGGCGGTTGGATTGACATCTCAACTGTTCCAAAGAGTGGCTGCTACTGATAGATTTAGCCATAGGAACAAATTAAGGGTACATATTCATCCTCATTGTTCTTGTAATTTGTAGTCTTCTTTTGTCGATGTTTCATTCATGTATCTCTTTTTTCAACAGAGTCCAGAAACGAGGAGTTCTCTTCCCTTGTCATCCACTTCATTTCTGTCAGTTGCTGGTGTACGGTTTCTTTCTTTTCAGGCTTGCTACTGCTAAGCTAACAGCACATTTGAATCATTCTTATACTAATTTCAGAGGCTGCATAGTGACCAATGATGCTTCTTTATCATGTTCGATTAGAAGCAATCTAACTAATTTTGTCTTTTTACCTAAAAAAAAAACTAATTTTGTCTTTTTGTTTTCCATTTTTGGTTTGTTTTGGTAATCTGGAATGTCTCTCTTGTTGTGCTTATTAGTTAATCCTCGTGTACTCTAGGACAAGTAATTAACTGGAGCAGATTATTCTTCCATTTTAAGGCTGTAGAGATCTTTGCAATAAAGATCTAAATAATTAACCATTGTTGTCTAATGCTCTTGTGTAAGGCAGGCAAGCAGCTCATCGTATGTACATATCTTATTTTTAGTCTATTTTTGTTTTGAAAAACTGATGCAGATTCTAGCCATACAGAATCAGGATTAAAGTATATTTGGTTTGGTCAAGTACAGCACACAGTCGCACACTGTTTCACTAAGCATTACGCAGTAGGAAATAGGGTTGAAAATTATATTGCCATGTTTGATGCGTTTTGATCAATAGGTTGCCTAACTTTTTTGATCTTCTTTATAAGTTTGTTGATAGGTTGAAGAAATTAAACCAACTAAGGAACTAATATTTACTATTTATTCACCAGTGGCAGCATCAATCATATATGTTTGACTGAGTAACAAGGATCTTTATTGGATCATGCATACCTACAGCTCTCTGTAGGTGTAATGCAGCGATTTGATTTTCAACATATGATAGTAATGCTTAGACATTCATTCCTAAATTTACTTCATAGTTTTTTTTTGGTTTATACAAGATAAGTACATTCGTTCTTTTAATCACTTCACATGCTGTATTTATAGTTCTATCACCGTTTTGTAGTAAATGTATATTGTTCTAACATGTGCTTGGAGACTGAACCCATACAACTTACATATAGAAATGGAAGAGTTATGCTATAGAACTGAGTACCATTCTGCTATGGTTCTATCACCATTTTGTAGTAAATGTATATTGTTCTAACATGTGCTTGGAGACTGAACCCATACAACTTACATATAGAAATGGAAGAGTTATGCTATAGAACTGAGTACCATTCTGCTATGGTTCTATCACCATTTTGTAGTAAATGTATATTGTTCTAACATGTGCTTGGAGACTGAACCCATACAACTTACATATAGAAATGGAAGAGTTATGCTATAGAACTGAGTACCATTCTGCTATGGTTCTATCACCATTTTGTAGTAAATGTATATTGTTCTAACATGTGCTTGGAGACTGAACCCATACAACTTACATATAGAAATGGAATATTCTGTTGTTGTCATGTCCTTTTTTTTCTCTCAAACACGCAGAAGAGCTGCGTATCTTTGTATTATAGGGAAATTGTTGTCATGTTCTAAAATTTAAATGTTGTGCTTGTTCCAAGATAATGGTCTCGTTATATTTCTTATGGCACTTGTTTTGACGTATTATTATAGATCTTACCCAACTCTTGTTTTCTTTGCAGAGGCAAGACTGTTGTGGTCATAATGTATTGGAGAGTAACTACCGGCCCATGCTCTATACACCTCATAGATACAGATCTTCGTGCTTTAGATCTTTTGCCTTGCCAGTTTCTTTGCGGGAAATTCCTCTCGTTAAGAGCACATCATTAGCACTAACTAGGTAGTTCCTCTTGTTCCGTTCCATACTACTAAAGCTGCTGAGTGCTGAGATGGTTCTTAACATCTATCAATACACAACCAGCCATACTAATACTGCAAAACGTGATATTTGGTAGTAAATATTTATTAATCAATACATCCAAGAACAGTTTTCTAGAGTATTTGGTAGTTAAGAGCAGTTATCCAAGAAACGTGACATTTGATGGGTAATTTGTTATATCCTTGGCAAAGTGATCATTCAAATCATATATCTGTTCAGTAGGGTGATTTTGCCTACGTCCTCAGCTGTTCTTCTAACTTGTTTTTGGATATGATAGTAAAAAGACCATGGCATTAATATGATGCTTTGGCATATGATGGTGCGGATATAGTGTGGTACTTTTTAGAAGTATTCATTACTAAATTTTATAAATTATTCTTCTCAGTATTAGCTAGTATAATTTGTTGACTTATCTTAATAGAACTATAATTCTGAACTTGATAACACTCTTGGGCTAGCACACAAGTTTGAATTGATCTTCATTCAGTGACTTCATGCTTAAATCTTTCCTTTTAATTAGGGAAATGCAGTGTATCCATTGCTGGAAAGTTGCTTTGTATCCTATAAAAGAATTTCATCAAAGTCGTAAACATTTTAGAATATGTTTACATGGAAAACTGTTCTTTTTATTAAAAAACTAGCATCTACATGCAATTCATATTCTTTTAGTAATTGCTTATTTTGTTTTGCCTTGACAGATCATGTGACACTTTGCTTGCAAATCCTGCTACTTCGTTTGTGGTTCCTGCAATTGGTATTATTGTGTTTGCTCTATGGGGCTTTTTGCCTCTGATGCGGGATATTAGAAGCCGTTTTGATGTATGCTTCTGTTACATGCAACCAAATTTTCAGTTTCATGTGATTATTTATGTGCGTACCTAATTATGTGACAACATTTTATGGACCTTTCAGCATGGAGGCAACTGGAAGAAGAGCCATACATACTTAATTTCTACGTCCTACCTTCAACCTCTACTTCTCTGGACAGGAGCAACACTGATCTGCAGGTATAGCTATGTCCTACCTTCAGCTTGACTAAGCTTTGTCATAATGCTTAGTCCCCGCTTTGTGCAAAAAAGAAGAAAAAGCTTACTCACCCTTCATGATATGGGAATTCGATCTATTAATCAGTGAATTTCTCTAACTATAACTCTTTCCAATAGTTTCCATGTTCGAAACAAGGATTTAGAAAGTTTATTTAGTTTTAGTTTCTTATTTACCTTTCCTTCTTCAATGTGATGTCTTACAGGGGCTTGGATCCAGTTGTGTTTCCTTCAGCAGCAAGCCAAGCTGTGAAAGTACGCTTGGTGACTTTTGTGAGATCATTGTCCACTGTCCTGGCTGTTGCATATATTCTCACAAGGTATAAGAAAAACTGAAGCAATTTTTGAGAATTATAGCTATATTGTTACAGTTATTCTCATGTAATACACTGTGGGGTTATAAAAAAATTGAGAACAATACCTCTATATAGTTAGTCTAGTTAACTGAGCCAACTTTAAAAGCACATGCCGGAAGTTCAGGTTCAGGCCATGGAAATTTTCGTTAACTGTCTAAATGTTTTCTCATCCTTATCATAGCAAGTAAAAATAACATGCTGATAGATGACACGAGTGGCGATGCATGATAAAGATAAACCACGGCTATACTATGTTCCTGTTTTGCACAGGTGATACCTAGCTCCAAAAACTTTTGAAGTTGGAGCTATGGGTGGACTGAGGATATTTAGCTGAGAATCGTTGTTTTGTTTTCATAAATAAATCTTTAGCCTAGTTTATTTTGTTATATAGACTTCAAATTAAGCATGGATCTTGAAGCTGGAGGTCTGTCAAACAGGGTATATATTTGTTCAAACATATTTATAGTGAATGTCTATATATATAGAAAAAGAGAGTTATTGATCGAGGCAGTCTTTCAAAAAGCGGAGGAGCTAAGCGGGCAGTTGAACACTGCCTAGCGCCTAGGCGACGCTTAAGCGGTCCTAGGCGTTTGTACTTTTAGCAAATAAACATAAAAAGATAGAGAAAATAGTGAAAACATTGCATATTAATACATATTTATTGGGGAAAATAGAGGAAAACACTTAGTTAACAGCTTAGTTGAAAGCGAAGCGGTTTAGTTCCACCCGGTGCTTAAGCAATTTAGGCAGCCGCCTTTTTGAAAAATGGGTAGAGGCATGTCAAGATGGCGTGAAGTGCATTGTAAGTGTTTACCTACAGCCGGGTAGTGTTAGAAGCGTACGATAAGTATTGAGAAATAAATTTCGCTGATGTAATTATTTTTGTCTTTGTGGTACCATTATCAAGCACATTGTGAGATGTGTAATATGTCATCTCGACTTCATTCAGGAAGGATAGATCCTTTGTTGTTATTTCCTTTGCTTCAGCTATAGTGCTCAATTCTTTTTATCATCTCAAATCACTGAAATATTAGTTAGTTTACAATGGTCTTCCAACATTTATGAGCAAATATTGTTGTTGAGCAGCATTATTGATTGGTGATTGCTATGTTGATGTGGTTGATCTGTATATTCTATATTCTCTTGATTTCTTTGTTGTATTGATTGGTGATTGCTCAGTTTTTTAACACTAACATAATTTATTTTATTAGCTTGATTCAGCAGGTACAGAAATTTCTAGTCGACATGCGTAACCCGAATGATACAAGAAATGTAAGATCCTTAAATCATAAAAAAGTAAATATTACACTTGTATCTTTGAACTTCACTAGTACTCTGCAATTTTATTCTCTTTATTCAGTAACTCTCTGCCTTTTTCTCCAACCATTTAATCAAAAAGAAGAAAAGAAGGAATGTTTGGAACTTGATAACTCTATAACAATCTTCTTTATTTTCCATCTCTTGAGCTCCTTTTAAGGGTTTGGGAGGTGCAGGATCCAAATTTGGTTCTTTCAGAACAGTCACTTGTAGTGCATCACGGAAACACTCAGCTATATTCTTATATAGCACAAAAGGCTAAATGTAGGATGCAGGCGATGGATTGCTTGGGGTAGCTAGTTGAATTTGTGCAAATTGAAATTTTCTCTCAGTGGTATGAGGGCGTTCCCAATGCATATTTCTTTTTGGTGAAGAGACCCTGCCAAGCATAGATGTATGCTTCTGTTTCCTTAGTGATTTCAATATGATTTTGATGGAAAACGGCGATGCCTACAACTTATTTACTAAGTATTTTTTGTGATATTCTGAAACTGAACTGGGTATTTAAGCTTAATAAAACTACAAATAAGTTATTAATGGAGATGTTGTTCTCATTGTATTAGGACCCATCAGCTAGTACATTTTACTTTATTTTTTCGGTATTACTTATTCAAGTTTGTGTCTCAGATGGGATTGGATTTTATCACGAAAGCTCTTTATACTGGTGTCTGGATTGCTGCTGTTTCACTCTTTATGGAGTTGCTTGGTTTCAATACCCAGAAATGGATAACTGCTGGAGGTTTTGGAACTGTATTGCTTACTCTTGCCGGTCGTGAGGTACTATAAAACCTGTTGTTATTAGGATTAGTTTTTGCTGCATCGCTAATATCTATTATAATTCGTTGCAGATTTTCACTAACTTCCTCTCTAGTGTGATGATCAATGCCACACGTCCATTTGTAGTCAATGAATGGATCAATGCAAAGATAGATGGTGTTGAAGTCTCTGGTATTGTCGAGGTCAGTATGTTGCATGTTTCATTTTTAAGTTTCAACCATCTATCATTGAGTTAATGCTGTTCTGTTTCTTGCATCTTGTTGGCTAGGACTATGATCACCCAGTTAAGATATCATTTGTAGTTTCGTGCCATTAGTCAAGGCTTCATTTGTGTCATAGGTTGTAATCTCTCCTCCATAAAGGTCTGTTCTATATTTATGATTTTCGCTGAACTATTTCAGCACGTTGGTTGGTGGTCCCCGACAATCATTAGAGGTGACGATCGAGAAGCTATATACATTCCTAACCACAAGTTTACAGTTTCTATATTAAGGAATAATACTCAGAGGACCCACTGGCGTATTAAGACTTATCTTGCTATAAGCCACATGGATGCTGGAAAAATTGGGGTATGTACCACTCTAAATTTCTCTAGTCTCTTTAGCCGTTTTCTAGTGTATTAAGACCCTAATTTTTTTCTACCTAATTACTGCGACCTTACTTAGCCATCTTTCTCTCTTTTTCTTTGGCAGATAATTGTTGCTGACATGAGAAAAGTGTTGGCCAAAAATCCCCATATAGAACAACAGAAGCTGCATAGAAGAGTATTTTTTGAGAAAATTGATCCCAAAAATCAAGCACTTATGGTAATTCCTTGCTCTGAGTTTAAGCATTGGTTCACACCGAAACTACGTTATCAGTGTTGGTACATCTTTTTTAGAATGAACTCTGCTGGAAGTACTACGCTCCTAGGATTGAAGAAGAGATTATACAAAGAATCGGTTCACACCGAAACTCTGTTGCTACATCTTTTTTAGAATGAACTCTGCTGTCTGCGTCAGGCCATTTGATTGTGTTTGTCCTTTTAGAATGTCTCTCGTGCTAATTTAATTGCTGTGTTAGGCCGATCAAAAAAAAAAAGTGCTGTGTTAGGAAACATTCATAACAAAATGATGATATAGGGGTCCATAACATAATAATGATAAGTTGGTCCATATTACACTTTTCCCAGAGAATATTTTGGATTGTCAAGATCAGCATGAAAACTGTATGTTCTAATATTTAAGTTGATCTGCTTAGAAAAAATGGGTGCCGGCAGTTTTCAGTTTTTCTATTGTTTTCCCACTGATTATTTTAGAGGAATAAATAAAATAATTTTCTTAGGGGAATGTTTTCCCACTGGTTGTCCTCTTGTTGGCATGCAACTGTTGTTACTACTCAAGTTTCCTTCACATTGATCTATTTATTCTTATAATAGTACAGCATCTTCTGTCTTACAACTTTAAATTTTATATTGGTCACCAAAATGTTATAGTTTGTTCATATCTTTTTTATGCATTTCCTGTAGATCTACATATCCTGTTTTGTGAAAACATCACGTTTTGAGGAGTATCTCAATGTCCAGGTAATGTCTGCACTATGTTGCATCCCTCGTTAACATTGTTTTTCATATTTCTAGCTCGCAAGTCCTATGCAACAGACTCCTCAGGCTAATAGGACCAGCTATAATATTATGCTGTTGGCTTTGCATTTGCCGTATGATATAAAAGCAAAATGAATTCAACCATGCAATACCAAATGATATTTGCAGAGAGAAAAAGATCTGAAAAGAATTGGGCATTCATCGTATGGCTACATTAGCACATCATATTGTTTCAATCTATATGCACAGTGTGCTAGGTTTTGCTTGAACTCTATTGTTGATTATAACTTCAGAGGGGCCCTGAACTCTTGATCTGCTTGCTTTGATCCCGTTTTGCATAAATATCTTTGAGATACTGTTCCATTAGTAAACTATGTTAGGTTTGTTCATTTATTCAGACAATTTTATCGGAGAACCTTAGGATGCCACTTCCATATGCCTTGCATTTGTATTAAAGGATTCCAGCAGAATTTTATATTGCATTTAAAACAAATTAGGCAATGTCGTGCTGCATTAAATAATTTAATAAGAAAATTTTGATATCTAAATTACACAGGAAGCTGTTATGTTGGATCTTCTTAGAATTGTTGGTCATCACAAAGCAAGGCTTGCTACCCAAATTCGAACAGTTCAGAAATCGTATGGCAATGCTGACTTCGATAACATTCCTTTTGGAGAGGATATGTATAGTCGTGTCCGTGGCCGTCCACTTCTGATTGATACGTCTGCAAGGGTAACTGATGACAAGTCCAAACCTCGAACATCGTCATCACACGAGGAGCACAAAGTCAAGGCAAGCGGTTCAGTAGAGACCAAGTCAATGTCCCCTGAAAGTACTACTTTAAGCAACTCTGAGAAGCAGGAACATAAGAAATTGGTACCTGAAGATGGACGGATTAAGAACAATAAGAATGGTAACGTGCCACCGGTAGCACCTTCTTCAGATTCTATTACGTCAACTTCTAAGACTGGGAAGACTAATGAACCTGAGAACACTGAGCGCCAAGTCGATGGTTCAGTGTCGGTAGCTAATCCGAAGAAAGAATCTAGACCTGCTTTTGAAGACAACATAGTTCTGGGTGTAGCCCTTGAGGGCTCCAAGAGGACGCTGCCTATTGATGAAGGGTCGAATCCCTATATATCACTATCTGAGACTGAGCAGGACACAGTAGAGGCTGCTTCATCGCTGAAGGATAAGAAAGGTCAAAGCTCAAAAGTTTCAGGTCAAGAGAAGGCTGATCAGAGGAATGTCGATAGGTAATCCAAGTTCACACCGAATCCTTAGGAAAGATTTGTCACCAAGCCTACCTTTTTTGTGCGCTTGTGCAAATGCAATCTGTCACACAGCTTTGTTCTATGTTCAAGATGTAGATCGCCACTGATGATTCAGGGGACACATCCTGCTCAAATATATCAGTCAATATTGATATAGGCATTTAAACATTGCATGTGCTTTCCTTACATTTTTGTACATATTTTGCAGCTGTTGATAGATACTGCTGCTTTATGGAGTTCAAGGTGTAAATCGCAACTGTTTTCAATGATGTTTGTTTAACCATCCGATGCCGGCTAAATGTTTAATGTGTTTCATACTCGACCGACAGTTGACAAATTGACCACATCGATTTTTTTTTAGGGATTGAACACATAAAAGGCTAGTTTTGTGGGTAACTGGTGAGTCAAAAGCAGACCGATAGATGTGCTTAAAAAAGAAAAACATAAATGTGCTTGGGTTGGGTAACAATTAATGACAAAACAATCCAACAAAGATTGGGCTGAAACAAAGGACGGCCTATAAATGCCGCTTACTTGGGCAACATTGCCATTTTGCAATGAAACAACAGAAATAGAGATGCGCCAAATTTTTTCTTGGCCTGGCAGGTATTGGGCCCTGATGGCCTTGGTAGGATTGGGTGACAATCTGCCACGTCAGTACTCGTTGGAAATTTATACATAAATACAAGGATGGCACCTGCCCTTAGTATCATTTTGGTTCTAGGCACAGAGATTGAGATGTGACAAGCACAAGAAGAGAGTTAGGTATGAAGATGGTTTTTTTTTTTTGTGAGGGAGGTATGGAGATGTATAAGAGAGAGAGATTAATTAGGTACTGAAAATGCATATAATATGAGCAACTTGAGAAAGGTAAAGTGACATATATGATGGAACGAAGGGAGTAACACACACACAAACAATTAATTACTTTTTTGTAAAAAAGAGAATTTTATTGATATTAAAGCATATTACATTCTCTTATTACAAAAGCAACTCAAACAACTTTAACTCTTCTTTTTTTAAAATAAAACTCTAAATCCATTGGTGTGAGACAAAAACTTTTTTTAAAAGAGCTGGCAATTCCAATATCTAGAATCACCATTCCAAATGAAATGCCACGGCCGAGTATCAAACTTGGTCTCACATATGACATTGCAGCTTCCAATTCCAAAACCGAGACATGATATCTAGGGAATAGTCTTATTCCTAGATCTTGACGATAGGTGATCTTCTCATTGGATGGAAACAAATTAGGCAATGTCGTGCTGCATTAAATAATTTAATAAGAAAATTTTGATATCTAAATTACACAGGAAGCTGTTATGTTGGATCTTCTTAGAATTGTTGGTCATCACAAAGCAAGGCTTGCTACCCAAATTCGAACAGTTCAGAAATCGTATGGCAATGCTGACTTCGATAACATTCCTTTTGGAGAGGATATGTATAGTCGTGTCCGTGGCCGTCCACTTCTGATTGATACGTCTGCAAGGGTAACTGATGACAAGTCCAAACCTCGAACATCGTCATCACACGAGGAGCACAAAGTCAAGGCAAGCGGTTCAGTAGAGACCAAGTCAATGTCCCCTGAAAGTACTACTTTAAGCAACTCTGAGAAGCAGGAACATAAGAAATTGGTACCTGAAGATGGACGGATTAAGAACAATAAGAATGGTAACGTGCCACCGGTAGCACCTTCTTCAGATTCTATTACGTCAACTTCTAAGACTGGGAAGACTAATGAACCTGAGAACACTGAGCGCCAAGTCGATGGTTCAGTGTCGGTAGCTAATCCGAAGAAAGAATCTAGACCTGCTTTTGAAGACAACATAGTTCTGGGTGTAGCCCTTGAGGGCTCCAAGAGGACGCTGCCTATTGATGAAGGGTCGAATCCCTATATATCACTATCTGAGACTGAGCAGGACACAGTAGAGGCTGCTTCATCGCTGAAGGATAAGAAAGGTCAAAGCTCAAAAGTTTCAGGTCAAGAGAAGGCTGATCAGAGGAATGTCGATAGGTAATCCAAGTTCACACCGAATCCTTAGGAAAGATTTGTCACCAAGCCTACCTTTTTTGTGCGCTTGTGCAAATGCAATCTGTCACACAGCTTTGTTCTATGTTCAAGATGTAGATCGCCACTGATGATTCAGGGGACACATCCTGCTCAAATATATCAGTCAATATTGATATAGGCATTTAAACATTGCATGTGCTTTCCTTACATTTTTGTACATATTTTGCAGCTGTTGATAGATACTGCTGCTTTATGGAGTTCAAGGTGTAAATCGCAACTGTTTTCAATGATGTTTGTTTAACCATCCGATGCCGGCTAAATGTTTAATGTGTTTCATACTCGACCGACAGTTGACAAATTGACCACATCGATTTTTTTTTAGGGATTGAACACATAAAAGGCTAGTTTTGTGGGTAACTGGTGAGTCAAAAGCAGACCGATAGATGTGCTTAAAAAAGAAAAACATAAATGTGCTTGGGTTGGGTAACAATTAATGACAAAACAATCCAACAAAGATTGGGCTGAAACAAAGGACGGCCTATAAATGCCGCTTACTTGGGCAACATTGCCATTTTGCAATGAAACAACAGAAATAGAGATGCGCCAAATTTTTTCTTGGCCTGGCAGGTATTGGGCCCTGATGGCCTTGGTAGGATTGGGTGACAATCTGCCACGTCAGTACTCGTTGGAAATTTATACATAAATACAAGGATGGCACCTGCCCTTAGTATCATTTTGGTTCTAGGCACAGAGATTGAGATGTGACAAGCACAAGAAGAGAGTTAGGTATGAAGATGGTTTTTTTTTTTTGTGAGGGAGGTATGGAGATGTATAAGAGAGAGAGATTAATTAGGTACTGAAAATGCATATAATATGAGCAACTTGAGAAAGGTAAAGTGACATATATGATGGAACGAAGGGAGTAACACACACACAAACAATTAATTACTTTTTTGTAAAAAAGAGAATTTTATTGATATTAAAGCATATTACATTCTCTTATTACAAAAGCAACTCAAACAACTTTAACTCTTCTTTTTTTAAAATAAAACTCTAAATCCATTGGTGTGAGACAAAAACTTTTTTTAAAAGAGCTGGCAATTCCAATATCTAGAATCACCATTCCAAATGAAATGCCACGGCCGAGTATCAAACTTGGTCTCACATATGACATTGCAGCTTCCAATTCCAAAACCGAGACATGATATCTAGGGAATAGTCTTATTCCTAGATCTTGACGATAGGTGATCTTCTCATTGGATGTTCTACCATAGCGTGACACCAGTAATGAGTAAATTTCACCACATGTCCATGAACTTGCGTGGTGTGCTAATCTAAGTCCATACACTTGTATATAGTTCATTCATGTCCAACAATTCGTTCCACTTCTCCAAATAAGAAAGCATGCTCACCTAGTGTACCAACTCATCATTTTTCCGAGCGATGTGTACCAACTCATAATGTTAGAGTATATTTAGAACTCCGATATGTATTCGGGAAGGTGTCTTGTCCTTCAAGTCTTGTACTCTCATATATGCCGGCCTGAGAGGCTCAATGCAATCAATCCATCATTATACGCAAACTATTCCTCTTACACATCCAAGGATAAAGTTGGACTCGGCGGTTAAACATTAATTATCTAATCCGATTAAACACCGGTAAAAGGAGACTCGGACACATAGAAAGCCAAGAGAAGAAGATGGGCAGGCAACAACGATGCTATCACATTTTACATCCTATATATACATACGACAAAGGCAAGTTGTATCAATCTTAGTCTCATATATGACATGGCAGCCTCCAAAGCTGAGACATGATAGCTAGGGAGTAGTCTTATTCTCAGATCCCGACGATCGACGATCTTCTTATTCGGATGTTCCATCCATAGTGAGCCATTTAGTAATCATCTGAATTTGAAACTTAAGCAGCGGGATAGTCAACCAGAGAAATCAGAAAGCCCTTACACCTAGTGTACCAACTCTCATCCAAGAGTAAAGTTGGAACAGACGGTTAAACATTAGTTACCTACTCTGATTAAAATCCACTAGTAAAAGGAGACTCTCGGAGAAGAAGATGGGCAGGCAACAAGGATCCTATCATATTTTACTTGATACACACATATATAGTAGGGCAAGCGTGACGGCCCGCGCGTAGCACGAGACAAAACACGATGATGGCGACGCGTATAGAAGCAGGCTGTTGCTTGGATTGAAAGGAAAGGGAAGCAGAGGAAGGGCGGCATAGCTAGATGGGTACGTAGGCTAGGCTGTGGTAGCGACCCGGGCGGGGGGCAGCGTCATTGGCTGCGGACAGGATGTAGCCAATTCCCGGATGCCCGCGTAAATCCACTTTGGAGATTCTCTCCATGATTGGAACGTCGAGGCGCCCGCTTTACTCACAAATGGAATAGACCAATGCCTACACACAGTAGAAAACTTGGTGGTGCCTCGTGGGGCCGGCGCTCGTGCCGAGCGGAACAGTGAAAGCAAAAACTTGCGTTTTCGTTGGTGGTGGTAGTTGCTTTTGTAGTGGCCGTGATCCAGTCATCCAGATGAGCCTATCCATAGCTTGCGCTAGGCTACATTCTACTAGCATCGTGGTAAGTACTGGTTGAATTCCAAGTGATGTAAACGTCAGAAGGGAAGCAGCGTACGCGAGAAAAAAACAAACACAGAGCCGAGACTCGGACTCAGGCCGACGCGGCTGTACTACTGTACATTCTTGGTCAGGGAACCACTCGCAGGATTGCGCCGGCAGTGCGGCCGCTCACCGTCCGCTGCACTCGATCAACGCGACACGAGAACGTCGATACCACCGGTCAAAAGGAGATGATGCTAACGAGGCAGTACAAAGTAGAAGCACGCAGGGCAACGTCCTCAGTGTTGTGTCTTTTCTGTAGTCCGCAGCGCGGCCATCCGGCCAGCCGGCTCGGCTCGGCTGCATGCCAGTGGAGGGCACACGAGACAAGGATCAGACGGCTCTGCCATCCAGCCAGCCAGCCGAAAAGGACCAGCTCTCTTGCTCCAGGGTCGGGAGCCGGCACGGCACGACGCGCCAAGCATGAGATGAGAGGATTCCGCGCGCTCGAGCATCCGGCGCTGGCGTCGATGCACGTTGCGCGCACGACACGACCGGCCGGGAGGGACCGGGACCGTGCCTGTGCGACGAATGATGTGATCGAATCCAGCAACTAGCTCTCGTATCGATTGCCGAGGCAAGGCGAGGGCTCGATGGATGGATGGGCTGCTGGTGAGTGATGATGGGCTCGGCCGTTCGGCCCCGCCCGCGTGCGCGCGCGGCTCCAGCTTTTGTCGCGCGCTGGCTGCGTGGCTCGCGCCCCTGTTTCCCTTTTCCTCTCCACCTGCGCGCGCGGCCGCTGGATCGCTTTGCTTTTCCTCAGGAATCTCTCGTGCGTGTCGTGTGCGATTCTTCGCCTTTCTTTCTTTCACCCTCCGGCCGGAAGGTGAGCCAGCCAGCCAAGCCAAGGCAGGGGAATATTTCTCGTCTCGTCTCTCCCACCTCAGCCGCTCGACGAGTGCCGGCCCCCCATACTAGTACCGAGGTCGACCTCTGTTGCGTCTCATCGCTCAAAACTGCCCAATTGATGCTGCTTGGGCGTGCAACGAACGAAAAGTGGATCATGGCTTCGTTCACGCCCTTCTCTTCACTCTCGAGCTATTTTGGAACCGTAAAATATCATCATCAGTACAAAATCTGAGGGAGTACATGTTTTCGGACGTACGTGGTCATCATCATATCAGTCTAGAAAGCAACACGTTGTCTATGGAAATTTAACTCAAAAGCTTAAACGGGACCAAGTTTACGTGGAAACTTTCACATAACCCAACAGAAATTGGTCACAGTCCTGACTGCACTTGCATGCAGTGTCTGTTAGTTGCTTCTTCAAACGTAGTGTGCGCTAAAGGACAGAACCCCATCAAGGGAGAAAATACCAGTCCTTTGTTTTTCTGCTAGTCATTTTCATCATCAACTTAACAACTTGACATGACGATTGTCATAAATGTCATGGGCCTATAACAATAACATCCAACATGTCCCTGAGAATGGTTCTCTAAAACAATTTTAGTTATAGCTAGCTCCTGAACTTCCATTTCTTGCATTTGAAATGACACCTAACTCATGATTTTCCTAAAACAAGTTTCTGGGTTTAGTAATCCTGTGCTTTCGCAAAAAAAAAAAACTTTTATTTTCTTCACAGGAATGAGGCATAGGGCGACCTCCACGAGACGACATCAATGGCCGAGCAGCTCAGGGCTCGGAGCTCCAAGGGGCGGTGAGGCCAAAACTCCACGGCGAAGGTGCTTAGGGTGAGATGTCATTGATGATGGCCGGCGTGGTAGCTCGGTTGATGCGGAGTAGTTTGGGAATGGCCAAAGAAGGTCGATGGTTGTGAGGAGGATGTCCATGGTCGAGAAGAGGTGCTTCGGCATGGGGCGGTCAGGGTGCAGCGGCCAAGTCGAGAAGACCAAGAGAGTAGCTTCTGGGTTGTGGAGGCCTGAATGGCCCCACCTGTCAATGGCACATTTTCATTTTTCTGAAATGTTGTGGCTGACTTGTGGTTTCATATCCAACAGTCATGCATTGTTTTGTGTTACAAAGAGTGTAAATAATTGTAGGTTTTTGAAATAGTCTCCACAAATTGTAAACTTATGCTGTGACGGAGCTTGATGTAAAATGGAGGGGGGGGGGGGGGACACAA
>LAPY01000715.1:132658-158958 GCA_000970635.1 Eragrostis tef
CTTGAAGAACATGATATTATTCTTTTAAATAATTTTATATTTACAACTAAATCCATCTATTTGCAGATAATTGCCAAGGTTGATCTTTACCCTAATGGATTACCAAGTGGATGGGTTAAAGAACTAGTATTCAGAAAAACAAAACATGAATCAGGCAGGAGAGATCCGGTAAACCAATTATGCATAATTTTCTACATTAGGATAAAAGATGTTTGATTGCATCATCATATTTTACCTATTTTGCAGTATTACACGGATCCTTCTAGTGGCTACACATTTCGTACCCTGAAACTTGCATTACGCTACCTCGAGAGTGGAAAAGTACCGAAGAGGGCCATTATTCAAAAGACAAGTGTACATGATATATACTCCTTTGACAAGTGTGCCGACCTGGTAAATATTTTCTATATCTGTAGAAAAAGTATGCCCGCTTTTGACATTTTTATACAACTTTTTTTTCTTCAGATTTTACTTATCCTGCAAAACCATGCACGATATGAAGTTTCTTAGGCCTGCTTTTATTCTACACAATGTTGTGAAACATAAACAAAAATTTCCCCACATCCCAAAGCTTCGATTACTTGATACTGTTGCAACATCAATAGTGTTGTTTTGTATTGTTGCCGCTCTCATTTCCATCTACCATTCATAACAGAACGCTAAAACAATATTTACAACGTTGTGACCAATAAAAGGCCTTTATTCTATCATGTTTTAGTTGAATCAGGAAATTTTAGTCTATTAGCTACCTGTGACCAGATTCGTACCTGTGCATACACTGCATCCCGGTGCACAATTCTATGAGCATATGGCCACCTCCTGGGCTAGTTCATGTTTACAAAGTTTATTGAGCAGTGGACTAGCTTTAGAGCTTCTTCTGTTTGGAAACAACATAATTCGCCAATGGACCAAGTTTTGCCCACTACTGCGATAAACAACATTAAAAGGTTTATCAGAGATAGTGGTCTAGCATTCAATCCCTAACGACCCTCACGCATTATTACGAAGTGTTTGGCATTGGCTGATTTTAAACCGAACTTTTCAATTAATTACTAACATAACAATAGTAAAGGGGAAGATGTGGGTACTGAATTTGTCTTTTCTTCCAATTTGATCTAACTTGCAATTCTTAATGTACCAAACTTAGTGTCTATTTAACGTTACTTTTTTTTCCAGAATGTTTTCCTTGTTACTCGCTACTATAATATATATGGCTCTGGAGTATCCTGCATTATATTATCGAGTATTGACTTTGATTTTTCATGACAGCATGGTTCTTTGAGTAGCCGGCTGACAGTAAATCAGAAACAGGATCGTAAGCTTACAGGATCATTGCTTCCAGAAAAATCGTCAAGTATAGATTATGATGGAGATGACACAGGCAGCTGTAAGTTTTGACTTGTTTCAGTGTTATATGTTAAACTTTAAGTACATACACATGTTTTTATATACCTCCATTACTACTTCTTTAGATTCCTTAAATTTCCATCACAATATTGGGCATTACAAAATTCTTATACCGTTTTTGAAATCTTAGAGCATGCTAGTTAATTACCAGCATTTGACAAGCATGGTATTCTCGTTGTACCTGCCCTATGCATGCTAGTTGCGAGTATTTTATATAACTAAGAGAGTGGATGAAATCCTTGTCACACAGCATAGGAACAATAAGAATGCTGAACATGCATGCATGGTTAATTCCATAATGCTTTGTTGTATCTTCTCCGCTTGATCCCTAGCTGATACTTTCTTATACTAGCTGAAGATGGTGACACATCGAGCGGCTCAGATTCATCATATGAGTCTGACGAAGAAAATGCCAATATTATGAAGGGCACAGGCGAAGAAGCTAATTGCTCAAAGTTAGACTGTCAACCATCCAAAAGGAAAGCCACATGAAGCATCTGGATTAATAAAGATCGAAGCTACAGAAGATGAGGATGCAGTCTAGAGGAATAAAACTCGCAGAAGATACCTCTAAAATTACCCCTACACCTTAGTGTTGCAGTTTGTTCCATTTCTTAGCCAACTTGCTATTAGCAGAAGAAGTATAAGCTAAACAGTTCAAACTAGTAGTGACCCTGCATATTTATGCTTCAAGCTCTATAAGTTCCTTTGGATTCTGAATGCAAAAAACAATATATTTATTGTTGAATCTAAACACTTAGAATTGAGATAAAAAATTACTTCACAGAATTAGAATATAATCACTTGAGCTCCTAGCCGCTTCGTTTGTTTTTAAGAAAATTAATTAGTTCACATAATCAGCAAAGAATTACTTCTTCTGCGATGCAAAGTTTGTTAAGACTAGCTGAATGCCCATGCGTTGCAACGAGGTTCAAAGATTGTGTGGGCATAACCAAAAATATCCCCTTATATGCGACTGCTCATGAAGTCAACCACGCATAAAGTAGTGAATTTTACATATGTTAAGGTCTGACGGCAGGTTATACAATAAACCATAAACTATGATGGCGGCTAGGTAAAGGTGATCACGTCCACTGTTTACATGGGTCATATCGTGGTAGGCTGGCCAAACTACAAAGACCTACCCATAGCATAGCTTGGTCCAAGACCCACGGCCTATCCATGTACCGTCCGTGAGGTGACAACAATAACTGAATCAGGATCAAGTGATCAGTCCTATGGATGGGCGAAAATTATGTTCTTCTCGTGGCTCAGTTGACAAATCCTCGTAGTGCTTCTTCGGTCATAGTCATGTGATCCACGACATCACCTCAAGAGTCATGTCTTCAGCCCAATCCATACTTCCAAGATTACCCATGATATAATTATATTCCAATGTATTTCCTCACTTTTAACCTTAAGATGTAGTTCAAATAATCTATCTAATGATGAAGACTCAATATGGAAAGGATGGCTTTCTGACACAAACATTGGTTTAGAAGTTCTACCACATTTCCCATATGTGGACCATGAAAATTATTGACTAATAACATTTCCATGTTGACAAGAACAAAAGAAAGAAGATGTGTGATATATGATCAACCGGTGTGTAATTTGCCTTCTTGCTTGTTAGTGTTCCACTCTGCAGCTTCAGGATTCTGCCCCTCTCCGAGCTCGTACACGTTGTGCGCTAACGTCGAGTAAGGACCAAAAGAAACTCCAAAGAATCTGTAACTTCTTTTTTTGAACGGAACTACAGCAAGGGAGGCCCCTGCTGTGTGACTGGAACATTCAATTAGCATATAAAATCATTTTTAGTCATGATGCATTGAAAAGAAAGCAAATCTAATTACTTGATGCATGTGTATGTGCTTATACTGCAGCATTTCAAACAACACTACAGTTTGTCCTGTGGGCAACAAGGTCCTGATACTAGTGTTCACATGTGCTTAATTTGCAGGATGAATGCTGCGCTATGCATCTGGAAACTCAAATGATATGATCTCTAATAAGACTGATATCAATCCTCATATATATCGACATTAGTTCAAGTAAGATTATTTGACTGTGGCAAAATGCATGTGTTAGAATAACAGTGTAGGATATACGGAATGGTTTCAGTCTAGTAAATCTGCCTGGTTCTGATGTGGAGCTCGCATACCGACAGTGAAACTACTACTTCTATTCCTTGTACTAATTCTCACTGCAGCTCCTAGCCATTTAATCTGTGCATAGACCAATCTCAACTGAATGTATTTTATAAATGTATTCCTGCCAAACATGTACATGACATGGAACAAAAGCTAGGCTGTTGATTGTCGACTAACTGGTGTCGCTAATACTGAAGCTACTACGCTACTCTCTGCTTTCTCTACAGGGAGGCTAACAAAAATCATTTTCTAGTAGGGCGACTGTCACCACCAAAAATAACTCTCACACGTAGGCTATGCATTAGAGACATCAAATCTTGCACCATGGCGCTTGTGGCAACCGCGACGATTGTGAACTGTCAGTATGCTACGGGTGCTCTGTTACTAACCTAGCTTCTGGTCGCCATGCACAGAAAAGAAGATCAAGTAGACGGGTTTGTTACCCTTTTGCTAGCTCAAGATGTGATGCAACAGGAATAAGAGGCTCTGTTTGCTCTAGTTGCTTCTTTTATTCTCAAGAGGACAGGGAAAAAGAAGCTCCTCTGTCTTTGCGAGAACAGAGCAAGAAGCATGTATATGTGTTTGGAGTAGATAGGAACGAAGTGGAAATGGTTTCAGATGAGATGTGCTATGCTTGGATAAGAACAGAAGCTGCTGGTGTTTCTAAGAAGAGAAGCTATGGGACTGGAAGAAGTGCCACACGACTGTGCAGTGAGTAGGAAGAGAATAGGAAAAGAATATGCTGCCCTCTCTCTTAAATATCTTTGTATTTTACTCTACCAAGAATTATATGGTCAGAAGCTAAATTGACATGGTAATCTTGATATATCTCTTCTCAGCCTCCTCTATGCATGTATACTGAAATGTATGTGCGCCATGCTATTTTAATAGATGTAATGGAGGCATGTGCACGGTGAACGCTTACTAAACTTCAGAATTACAAATAATACGGTTGTCTTGAGAAAGTGAACTAGTCCCTACTGAATGGCAAATCAAGTAAACTGTAAACTACTAAAATATCAAAGGAAGCGCATACGAAAGCCTGCGAGGAAAATTCAGAAAAGTGCATCAGAAACACCAGCATGAATCATAGTGGTGCTAAGTGTCGAAATTATAGGATAAATAACAATATGGGGGTAAATGAATCATCAACGTTTGTATCTGATGCTGGAAATCAAATTCTGATTTCCAAAATGCTTGCGTCATCTTACCAAAATGCGCAACAGAATTACGGGGAGCAGGAGCATGATTCAAGATTGGGTTGGGAGCTGATCAAAGGTGCCATCCACGCCGAAATTCATCTGGTCTATCACATGCATGACGTATGAGTGGATCGCAGGTGGGGGAGTCTAGGATCATGGGGGGTGCGGGGTTACCGGTAGCGCGGACATTTGACAAACGATACATGATTTTGAGACTTACTATGTTGTAGAGATATTAAGAATTACTGCTTTTAGAAAACAATGTTTTGTACACGGTTCATTACAAGGAAAGTTGGAAAACAATATTGTATGATTTCACTAGTTCTGGCCTTTCATACATGAGAGAGGTGGAAAAGTTAATTCGGTACCGATTTGCTCAAATCCGTTAAGAGCATTGGGCCAACTTTTGTTACGTCCAAAACGAAAAAGAATTGGGCCAACTTTAATATGCACTTTGAATACCAGCTGGCATTAATTTCCTCCACCGCTTAACTTACTGTACCAGCATAGTATATGGGAACCGGATCATCTGACGTTTCTTTTTCTACGTCAGATCGCTGTAGGCCAGTAGCACCGTCCATCTCCCAGCGCACGCGTTCGGGTTCGGCACCGACCACGACGCGGTGGCGTCGGCGATGCACGCCGTCTCGGAGCTCACGGGCCGGACATTCTCCTTGCTTTCGGAGCTGTGGTATCCGCCTTCCGGCCGTCCTTTCTCTGACGCCCAGCCCCTGCTCCGCCGTCTGGCCATCCCTGACTGCGCTCTCAGTCCCTGCTCCGGCACGAGGACGACGATGTGTCGTGGGGCTCTCTGCCTGCTGCTGGGCCGAGTACCAGGACTTGGGCAACGGAAGGCAAAAGAAAGGCAGCTGGACCGTGCGATGGGAGATGGACGGTGCCACTGCCTCGTGCCTCATCCCACCCTTCCAATTTTAAGCACCACGTACTTGTACTAAACTGCATTCCAAAATAGCAGTATACTATACGAAATAAATTTGCTATACACTAGCTGTCATCCGTCGTTTACCAAATAATCATATTACTTTTAACTACATTCCAAATATTGTTGCTCTACCATACAAAATATATTAAATGTACTAGCTGTTTGCCGTTGCTTATCAAATGGCCACATAATTAATTAGTATCTGTGATGGATCCAACTAGCGCCTGGACGCGACTGCTATAAATCCCCGATCCATTGGCACATCCTTTGCTCCTGCACGGGACGGGCTATTAGAGAAGAAACATGTGTGACAAGGCAATGTTTGAGTGGGATGATGCGGGGGTGAAGAACGGCGATATGGAAGCGACCGAGGAGGATCCACCTGATTGGCTTCCTGATGGATGGATCATGGAAAGCTATCTTACTGATGATGGCACCATCAACAAGGTATGCTTTATCCCACAGGCACAGGCGTTACATCTAAGAGATTGTGCGGTCCAACATGCCTTGTGTACTATTCTTGATGTTTTATTTAGTTCACCATTTTGTAACTTTTTGGTTTACTTGTAACTTTCAATTCTTTCAATGCAGTACTACACTTCTCCTATCTCGGATTACACATTCACTAGTCAGGCAGAGGTGCTGGAATATCTTTTTTCTGGAGTCGATGAGCGCATACTGGAATCAAAGGAACGTGCTACAGAAATGACACTTCAAGTACGTTTCCTATGTTAATGTCATTTATCGTTTCAAACTTATACATTATATTACAGTAATTACATTTTATATTTACAGAAAACGCATCAATGGCTTCCAAAGGGATGGGTGATGGAGATCAGAGCGGGTGGCGAGAACCTGGACAAGATGTACAAGGTAGCCATGTGTTATTTAAAATATACCTTAGAGATCTTATATATGTCATATATCTTGTGCATTTACGATATTGTGATGTAGTATCTGGACGCAATGGGACAGGTTGCATGGTTTAGCGATGCTCTTTTTGTTACATCTCTGAGATACGAAAGATTAAATATTGAAAAAAGCATGCATCCTATGTTTCCTCTGTTTGAGTCAACGTCAGGCAATGGGTGATCTATATACTTGTCCAGAGCGGGTGGCGAGAACCTGGAAAATAAGGATCAATACTTCAAACAAAAAATGATCTATATACTTCAAATGTTATTTAAAATATACCTTAGAGATCTTACATATGTCATATATCTTGTACGTTTACGATACTGTGATGTAGGATCTGGACGCAATGGGACAGGTTGAATGGTTTAGCGACGCTCTTTTTGTTACATCTCTGAGACATGAAAGATTAAATATTAAAAAAATAATGCATCCTATGTTTCCTCTGTTTGAGTCAACGTCAGGCAATGGGTTGCGGCGGAGGGGTTGTTGCGGCCCTCTACTAGTTGAACACTTTATGTACAAACAAATTTTCATGATATAAATAAACCAAGATGGAATTCATCTGGGCCCATGGCTATGAGCTTAGAATCACAGGGTGTTCGGTGATGTGCCATGTAAGACGCTGATTGTAAGTAAGTTAACAGATAGCTGGTGGGCGGGGCGGCTTTGTGGGAGGCTTCTTTACGAGAGGACACCGCTGGGGATTGGAGGGAAATGGTGTGAATGTGGGGACAAGAATGAGGGAGAGAAACAGAGGCTTGTTGGGAGGTTGAAGGTTACTTGTTGTCTGATGGATATCGGATCGTCCAGTGCAAACAATTGCATATTCATGTGACTGAGCTCAGGCCCGGCCCTGGGGCGGTGCGACCGCACCGGGCCTCCCAAAGTCAGGGGGCCTCCTGTGGAGATGCAGCGGCATAATCTATTTGTTGCTGTCTCGGCGGCGTCGCTATAGATGAGCTCGATGGGAATCGGGAACTGAACGGAGTAGCAGAAAGGCGAACGGTTTTTTGGGCCACAGGGCTGCTGTTATTTCGTCATTATTTTTACCGGCCTGCAAGCCAGGGCAGCTGTACAGTGGCCTTTTGGGCCATCACCCAGCTGCGTTAATTCTTTTTCTTTTAATCATGAGGGCTGCGGTCGTACATTTATTTTCAATGTTTTCATCTCACATTACATGCAACTGGATCATGAAGAAATATCAAGATGGATAGAAAAATAAAGTGCAAGGACAAACTGAAAGGTTCATGTGTCTGGCATGCATATAGACTACTTTAATTTTGTATCATTTTTTATCTGGAATCTTGCTATACCTTAGGTTTTTGTTACTAGTTGGACGGCTTAGAAATGACTTAAAAAGTATCAAAAATATTTTTGCACTAACAAAAAATACTTATGTGTCTAATTGTCTTTAGCAGGGTAAATTATTAACGATGCAACTCAAATATTTTTTAAAACAAAAATTGCATATGATAAAACGGGGCCCACCAACCACGATCTGGCACTGGGCCTCCGAAATCTCAGGGCCGGCCCTGACTGAGCGAATACATGTCCCTTGAAATGGCTTGCTTAAATTCAGATTACAATGTAGATTGTTATATTAGATGAAATAGTGTATTACTCACTAGATGAGAGGAATGAGGCAGTATATAAAGTTAGAAGAGTTTTCTAATCCCTTCCTACTAAGAAATGTACTTTTTTTTGTTACTTTTCTTGAACCTCTTGCATATACACGAAAGGTCAAATTTGGTTTGATTTGCAATATCTTTGTTTCATTACATGTTGGAAAAATATTGATTGTACAATGCATTTTTTTTTGTTGATGAGCACTACGTGTGGGTGTAAATAGAAAATACGTAATGGATGCCCATGAAAATAAGGATCAATACTTCAAACAAAAAAAATGATCTATATACTTCAAACAAAAAATTATGTCTGGAACTCTCATAGGGAAGTGATATAAAGATGTGTTCATATCTGCATACCGGTATTTATTGTATACAAGTTATGCTAATAAATAGATAATCCTTTTATCCATGAGAGGTATAAGTGCATATATCGTATGAGAGAGCAATTCAGCATCTTAGTATTAAATTTACCATACTATTAGCTCTATTGAATATTGTATTCATCATGGAAGTATTTCCTCAATGTTTTTATATAGTGCAATATATATCCGTAGAGATACTTTTATATGGTCAAGTGGTAACAATATACATAGCCTTCAAAACTTCAAAAGGTTGAATATAATCATCAAAAATAGAGAATTTCAGGCCAAGAAGAGATTCAATAGAGATTCATGGCAACGATGCACACTATCCATATTTTTCATTTTGCAGTTTTATGTTCTTCCAAGACATGGAGTGCGAGTTTTATCAAAACAAGATGTACTACTCTACCTCGAGAAGTCAAGGATTTCCATGTGTGATACCAATGGACAATGCGACACAAGCTCCAATGGCAATGTAAGTGCACCTCTTGCTATATAACTTATTCTTGAAGAACATGATATTATTCTTTTGAATAATTTTATATTTACAACTATTTGCAGATAATTGCCAAGGTTGAGCTTTACCCTAACGGATTGCCAAGTGGATGGGTTAAAGAACTAGTATTTAGAAAAACAAAACATGGATCAGTCAGGAGAGATCCGGTAAACAAATTATGCATAATTTTCTAGTACATTAGGATAAAAGATGTTTGATTGCATCATCATATTTTACCTATTTTGCAGTATTACACGGATCCTACTAGTGGCTACACATTTCGTACCCTGAAACTTGCATTAGGCTACCTCGAGAGTGGAAAAATACCGAAGCGGGCCTTTATTCAAAAGACAAGTGTACATGACATATACTCATTTGACAAATGTGCCGACATGGTAATTTTTTTCTATATCTCTAGGAAAAGGATGCCCCCTTTTGACATTTTTATACAGGCATTCTTTGAGATTTTACTTACCATGCCAAACCCTGCACAATATGAAGTTTTTTAGAGGTGTTTTTTTAGGGTTGCTATTTTCTTCTACACAATGTTGTGAAATGTAAGCAAAAATTTCCCCACATCCCAAAGTTATACTCAGTATTGTTGCACCATCATTAGTGTTGTTTTGTTTATTGCCGCTCTTATTTCCTTCTACCATTCATAACAGAATGCGAAAAAACATTTACAACGTTATGATCAATAAAGGTCAGTGTTATCTCATGCTTTAGTTGAACCACGAAAATTTTGTCTATTATCTAGCTGTGACCAAACCCATACATGTGCATATAATTGCATCATGGTGCACAATTCCATGAGCATGGCCACCCGTTGGGTCATGTCATCTATTTGTCTTATGTGGAAGCTAATTAATGACCAATAAAATACCCATAGACAGTGGTCTTATTGCCGCTCTCATTTCCTTCTACAATTCATAACAGAATGCTAAAAAAACAATTACAACGTTTTGACCAATAAAAGGCCAATATTCTTTCATGTATATTACCTACCTGTGAGGCTGTGACCAGATCCATACCTGTGCATACACTGCATCCCGGTGCACAATACCATGAGCATGGCCACCTGCTGGGCTACTTCATGTTTTCCAAGTTTGCTAAGCAGTGTACTAGCTTTAGATCTTCTTCTGTTTTGGAACAGAAGATTTCATACTAGCTTTAATTTGCCAATGGACCAACTATTGTGCTTTTACTTGCCCAAACATAAAAAAGTTTAGTAGATACATATAGTAGTCTAACATCCATTCCCCAACGACTCTCATGCATGATTAGGAAGTGTTTGGCATTGGATGATTTCAAACCGAACTTTCAGTGAATTACTAACGTAACAATAGTAAAGGGGAAGATGTGAGTACTGAGGTTGTCTCTTCATCCAGTTTGGTCTAACTTGCAATTCTTAATGTTCCAAACTTAGTGTCTGGTTAAGGTCACAATTGTTTCAGAAGTTTTTCCATGTTACTCTCTCTCTCTCTCTCTCTCTCTCTCTCTCTCTCTATAAAATAGCTTATTCTGTCGCCACTTCTTTATCACAATTTACGACATTCGTGTATTGTGATTTATGATATTTTGCTACGTGATTTACTACATTTTTACCATGGCTCTTCTTTCAAAATGCGTATGAACGCTGATATCGAAAATTTCTTCAAATTTATCATAAATCCATGATAAAATTACCGTAATTCTGTATGCGACACGTGCCCTGGAACATGATGTCGTAAATTTTATTTGATTTGTCGTAAATTTGTGAAAATCTTGTCGTAAAATAGAAATGGCCACAGAATAAGCTATTCTATAGCCGGCTATAGAATATACTCACCCTTATCTTTGTTTTTTCATGACAGCATGAATATGTGCGTAGCCGCTTGACAATAAATATGAAACCTCGTAAGCGTAAGGGTAAAGGACCATTGCTTCCAGAAGAACCATTAATGATAGATAATGATGGAGACACAGACAGCTGTAAGTTTTGACTTTTTCAGTGTTATCATGAGTTTATGTACCTCCAGCAGTGCTTTCTTTTGATTCCACAAATTTCCATCGCAATCTTGGGCATTACAAAATTCTAATACCGTTTTTGAAATCTTAGTGCATGCTATTTACCAGCATTTGACAAGCATGATATTTTTTTTGTACCTATATGCATGCATGTGGGCATGTCAGCTATGGGTTGAGAATTTATGCCACCAGTAAAATGCATACTAATTAATTTACTCAAATGGTAAAGCATGTATTGTTCTCCAGATATAAATGTAGTTATGCTAATAATGATTAATATAGTATCTACCTTGTGTGTGAGAATGGCCTTTCGCATCCCAGCATTGGTTGTGACTCGCCCATAGTTGTTGTGTAAGAATGGTACATAGATCACTGTACTGTTGCAGTAAATAATAATTTTCCATTAAAAAATACTAATTCAGTATTTATGCATTTTTTATTGAACACTTGCGTCGGTAAAGGGGACAGTCATTGGATCATGGATAGCAATACAACTTCTAGTAGCAGGATTAGGGATGGCAATGGGGCGGCCGTCGGGTCGGGTACCCGGAACCCGTCCTGAACTGCCATGCCTAAGCAGGATATATGTATGCACTTGATTTATTGCTTGATCACCTACAACGTAAGATCTAAATTTAAAGCACATGGTTTTTTTTTTCTTGTGAACAGTTTACGTTATGTGGTTGATTCAATGCATTGAACCATATAAAAAGACAGAAAAGTCAAACATCACTCAGCAGATAGGTTATTTACATGAGTAAGAGAGTGGATGAAATCCTTCGCATACGGCATACACACACCATAACAAAAAATATGAATACATATTGTTAGTTCCATAATGCAACTATACCGTGTGTCTCAACATGCATGCTTGGAATTAGAACAAGAGAAATCGATCTAAATGCTTTTTTGTATCTTCTCGGCTTGACCTACTAGCTGATACTTCGTTATACTAGATGAAGATGGTGACACATCGAGCGGCTCATATTCATCATATGAGTCCGACGAAGAAAATGCCAATATCATGAAGGATGCGAGCGAAGAAGCAACTTGCTCACGGTCAACCATCCATAAGGAAAGCCACAAAAATTAGGATTAATAAAGAGGGATGCTACAGAAGATGAGGATGCAGTCTAGATGAAAAACAGATGCCTCTTAAATGTCGCCAACACCTAGTGTTGCATTTTGTTCCATTTCTCAGCCAACTTGTTATTAGCAGCAGAAACTTTAGCTGCGACAGTTCAAATTAGCAGTGACTCTGCAGATTTTTGCTCATGCTCTATAACTTGCTACATTTCTTTTATTCTGGATTGAATGCTAAATTTTATTTATATTTATTTTATATTTTTTAAACAAATTACTAGTATGTCATTTTTTACCCTAACGCTGCCCTGTTTTAATAGTACACGTGGTGAGAAACTGCACTAGTACTTAATCTGGGCATCGGATGCCTAGTTCTGGCTAATAGTATTGTCTTGTAATATTGTGTACCATAGAGGTCCTCTAACAAAAAAAAAGTGCGCTTCTGAATTTCAAAGCACCCAAAATAGGGCATAAGCTTGCACATTTGACAGAAGACAAAAAGCCATGATGGAAAAGAGCATGATGTCCTATGTCCAAGGATTTCATGCGAGAAGTTAGGGCTAAATATAATGGGTATTTGATGCCTTGCCGATATGCGAGTTGTGACTCGGTGTTGATGTTGATGATATGTAGTTGGATTGGCAGAAGCTTGCGGAGCCTCAATCCAGATATGCTCGTGTCAGCGAGAGCAGCGCCCAGTCGTCTCACAGGTTACTGCGTGTGGCTACTTAGGAAATGTTGGTCAATAGCCATTTCAAGTGCAATTTCATGAGTTGTGCTAATATATTTGAGCAACCACTTGAGGAGTCCATGTTATAGGACCGAAGTCCGGATAATCCCCTCACCTTCGATTTGGTTTACTTAATCACTCCAATTTCTCAAACCAGGTCATGTCAATCCGGTTGCTGAGTTGAAAAAGATTAAACAGTCTTGTGACACATGGCGCGCCCGACATCCGGTACCCGTTAAACTTGAGCCAACCATTTCACCATGCCGCCGCGGACGTCACGGCCAATTGCGGTGCCCCACCCCTCGCGCGCCCTCGTTGAGCAAGACGAGCCGCAAGGACGGAACCCGCCGCCACGACCAGCACAAGTGCATCCGTCTCGGCTGGTCTTTCCCTGCGTCACCGTGGTTGTTGCCGTGTTGGAATCAGAAGCAAAGCTCTACAATATTCAGAAATTAGAGGCATAAATGACAAGCATGACTAAAGAATAAAGACATATAGCAATCAAACAGAACTAGCAAAGACATCACCTTGTATGTTTTATTGATAAAACACAGAGGAGAAACAAGAAACAATGAGAAAAGAAGGACAACATATTGAGCGGGTGCTGCAAATAGGAATCGCCGTGGGAATACCACCATCACCGTTTCTTGGAGCAGCCATCGAGAAGTAATCATAGACGTATTGAAGAGTAAGCAGTCAAACACCACCAATGAGCAGTCGTTCAATGCGCTCTCCATAACCTTATCGTCCTCCTCTCTCGGTGCAAGAACGTTAGAGGTATGGGGTTCCAAAGGTATGCTCTCCCGCTCTCCCACTGTCTGTGCACGCTGACGTTGGGAGAAGGATGATCACCTTTGCAGCAACTGTTGTGTGAGATCGAGTTGTGTTTTTGTGTCTCTTTATGTAGGTGCCAAGGAGACCACCTGAGAGATCAAAGGACAAGGACTCAGTGCATGTGTCCATGGAAGGTGAAATAAGCAGCTATTGTGTCGCGCTTAATCAAGTTAATAACTCAATGGTACGTATTAGTGGAAGAGAAAGGGTTAGAAGTCACCAGGAGCACGCATGTGCATGTGAGCTTTTCATTTCCTCTTCCCAACTTCACAAATTCTTCTCACCTTCCATTAAATAATTCTCTCACAACATAATTAACAAGCCTTTGGAATTTCAGATTTATGGGTCACCACCCATTAAATCCAACAACCGCAAGAAGAAAGAGGCAATATGGATTTGATTGAGCACCCCCAATCCTGATAGAAGGTACTACAGGTCAAGTGCTCGGGTAAACATGATTTTTCCTGAAAAATACTTGTAATTGTTTGGTTCTCGTCATGAATTATTGAGTCGAGACTATTTTTGTGTGTGATTTAGGCATGTCAAGGAGGATACGAGAGCATTTTGAGTTGTCTGTGTGGATGGTGTACGCAGGAAGACGAAAAAGAATTGAAAGATGGAGAATTGTACTGCTATAAGATGGCGACACCATTTTGAGTGATTTGGACTTAATCCTTAAAAAAACTATATGTTGACCGGAGAAGCTGAATAAGCATAGCTAAAGTCTAAGGATGGCTCCGCCAACAACCACGGAGCTTAGCCGCCGCCTTAATTTCACCTCTTCAATTCCTAACCACACTACCTCCGAGACTCCGCATGTACGTACTCGACGGAATGCCGAAGAGAGCTCTCAGATACGCTGTGGTCAGTTACCGTCAGTCAGCTGCTTCCATATTAGTAGCTCTTTCAATCTCTAACGTTTTGATCCGTGCAGGTTGATGCCTTCACTGACGAGCCGTTGCAAAAGAGTCTTCTCAGCGTAGCCGGAGCTCCCCACCCTCTACATGCGGCTAGGATTGCTTCAAGATTCGCAAACATGTGCCTTAGGCATCAGCGGGGATTCTGTGACCAGCTAGTTAACATAGTTAATCTGCCTAGGTGGAGCAAGGCTGAGCCCTGGTCCAAGCGCCAAGTACTGTTTTGTGAACAGTGATGCAGCAGTGCTCCCGTATAAAATACTACCTCATGCAGCAGCTTCAATGGAATAAAAAAACTACCGAATGTTGTGGTTTACTTACGACGCGAACCAGAAATAGGGCATCATGCAGCATATTCATTCGTGGTCTTGTGAAACAAATTGAAAATTAGAGAAAAATGGCAGCTCCTAATTTTAATGACTTGAGTCAGTTCTGTTTGGAAAGAAAATTTGAGATGTTATGAACTGGTTTTGAGAAATAAGTAACACTCACAACACGCACGCACACTCACCTCTACGAACGCACATACGCAAACCCTACCTCTATGAGCATCTTCAAAGACTGAGCCCGCAAATCTTCGAGATTGACGAAGTCACCACTGGCGCCTCGCTGTCGACGGCTGCGTCGCCTACCGCTGAAAGCACAAAGCCGTTAAATTTTAGAAAATTCGCTCCCACCAGGAGTCAAACCCAGGACCTCAAAAATGCTACTCGGGTGTCTTAATAAGTAGGCCAAGACTCCTTTCACTGATTTGCACTACTTATTTTCCCGTATTCACAAGATAAGCTTATATGAAATGTGATACGCATATGCTATTGGATATTGACGTTGTTCTGTTTATTATTACGAGTCATGGCTAAAACGGGAAAAAGAAAGCTAATCAAATGGTCAAGACAAATGATACTTCCAATTGTCTTCTTGAATAATGCAGCCGTGTGTGTAGTATTTCTACTTTGGGCAGTCTGCAAGTCTGCATCAACGTGTGTCAGACGGAGGGCAGGAATTGTCAGGGAGCCTGGAACCATGCTGGATTGATTAACGCCGTAATCTCTCCACCTGCCGCACCCATCTCGAGGCACATGCTTGCTTCGGCATCGTCCGATAAGGGTGGGGAGCTCCGCATATGCTGCTGTTGCGAGCCGTTCAAGGGTAACTCAGCTGCCGTCTGCCTCCTTGAGGACGGCGGCACAGGAGAGCCATGCGACGAGCGGTGGATGCAGTCGCCAGTCGGTCGCCGCGGAGTTCAACACCCCCATCACCGCGTTTTTTATTCGTTCCAATCCATCTGGAGCCGCTGGAGATGCTGCAGGGACTGATACTACGTACTGTATCAAATCCCCAGTTCTGTATCCGCTGGTTCACTCCCGTTCGAGAGGTAATTTCTTCCAACAGAGATCCTTCATCTTTGTGAGAATTGGTAAAGCGGTGTACCTTGGCGGTACCCGCCTTCTGTGTTTATATAGACGAGAATTCGTAGCATGTACAAAGTTGTTCGGATTACAACAGAAGAGATAAACTCTTGGAGTACAAGTCAAGCTATTCCTAAATCTATCTAGAAGCTATCTAGATTACAACAACCCGTAGGCTTATCTCTAACACTCCCCCTCAATCATAACCGTCCAAGATTAAGATTGTGTCGAAAATCCAATAATCTGTGAAGAGGAAGTGACTTGGTAAAACCATCAGCTAGCTGATCATTTGTAGGAATAAACCTGATCTCTAGCAATTTCTTAGCAACTCGTTCTCTGACAAAATGATAGTCAACCTCTATGTGCTTAGTTCTTGCATGAAAAACAGGATTAGCAGATAAATAGGTAGCACCTAAGTGGCGAGCTGCAGGAGGATGTGGCAAACCAATTTCTTTAAGCAAAGTATGTACCCACATTACCTCAGCAGTAGCATTTGCAAGAGATTTATACTCAGCCACTGTAGCTTGTTTGCGTGCACACCAAGAAATCAAATTAGATCCCAAGAAAACAGCAAAACCACCAGTTGATCTTCTATCATCTGAACAACCAGCCCAGTCTGCATCAGAGAAAGCACTGACAAGTACAAAATTTGATCTAGTAATCTTCAGCCCAATATCAATAGTGACTTTGATATATCTTAGAATTCGTTTCACAGCAGTCAAGTGCACAGTAGTAGGAGAATGTAGATACTGACACACTTTATTGACTGAAAAAGATATATCAGGTCTAGTTAAAGTCAAATATTGCAAGGCACTAACTATACTCCTGTAATTTTTAGAATCTTCTGGTCCCAAAAATTCACCAGCAGAAGCAGTCAATTTTTTTAAAGCTGACAGAGGAGTGCTAGCAGGTTTACAGGTACTCATATTAACCTTCTTCAACAGTTCTGTTGTGTACTTTTCTTGAGACAAAAGAATGCTATTATTTATCTTATTCACCTCAATACCAAGAAAATAATGCAAACTACCCAAGTCTTTCAAGACAAAAACTTTATCTAAATCTCTGAGTAATGCAACAGTAGCACTTGATGAGGAGCTAGCAACAATTATGTCATCAACATAAACAAGCACAAACATCTGCACTCCCCCTCTGCTAAAGAAAAATAGAGAAGTATCTGCTTTGGAAGGAGTAAAACCAAGAAACTGCAATCTAGTACTCAAACGAGAATACCAGGCACGAGGGGCTTGTTTGAGACCATAAAGAGCTTTGTCCAGCTTGCAAACATAAGTAGGAGAACACTTATTGACATACCCAGGAGGTTGTTTCATGTATACTTCTTCCTCCAGAACGCCATGAAGAAACGCATTCTGCACATCTAGTTGACGGAGACTCCATCCTTTGGACACGGCAATAGATAGAATCAAATGAATAGTAGCAGGTTTAACAACAGGACTAAATGTGTCCTCATAATCAATCCCATATCTCTGTTTGACCCCTTTTGCTACCAATCGAGCTTTGTATCTATCCAACGACCCATCTGCCTTCCTTTTAACCTTGTAAACCCATTTACAGTCAATCACATTGATGCCTTTCTTAGGAGGAACAAGGTGCCAGATCTCATTTTTAAGCAATGCATTATATTCAGTATCCACAGTCAATTTCCAATTATGATCCTGTAAAGCCTCAACATGATTACGAGGTTCACCAGTAGCAGAAAAATTTCCATACCGAACTGTACCGTCTTCATACACTTTGGGTTGCCTGATGCCTTGTTGGAGACGAGTGATAGGTCGAGCAAGAACTTGAGCCGGCGCCTCCGGCACAATTGCATCAGGAGCTGGTACTGCAGGAGCCGAAGCCACTGGATTCGGCGCCACAGGAGATCCTGGCGGGGCCAGAATAGGAGCCGCAGCAGATCCCGGAGATGCTGGCGCCTGCATGGGACCGGGAGCAGCAGCAGCAGACGTTGCGTGCACACCAAGAAATCAAATTAGATCCCAAGAAAACAGCAAAACCACCAGTTGATCTTCTATCATCTGAACAACCAGCCCAGTCTGCATCAGAGAAAGCACTGACAAGTACAAAATTTGATCTAGTAATCTTCAGCCCAATATCAATAGTGACTTTGATATATCTTAGAATTCGTTTCACAGCAGTCAAGTGCACAGTAGTAGGAGAATGTAGATACTGACACACTTTATTGACTGAAAAAGATATATCAGGTCTAGTTAAAGTCAAATATTGCAAGGCACTAACTATACTCCTGTAATTTTTAGAATCTTCTGGTCCCAAAAATTCACCAGCAGAAGCAGTCAATTTTTTTAAAGCTGACAGAGGAGTGCTAGCAGGTTTACAGGTACTCATATTAACCTTCTTCAACAGTTCTGTTGTGTACTTTTCTTGAGACAAAAGAATGCTATTATTTATCTTATTCACCTCAATACCAAGAAAATAATGCAAACTACCCAAGTCTTTCAAGACAAAAACTTTATCTAAATCTCTGAGTAATGCAACAGTAGCACTTGATGAGGAGCTAGCAACAATTATGTCATCAACATAAACAAGCACAAACATCTGCACTCCCCCTCTGCTAAAGAAAAATAGAGAAGTATCTGCTTTGGAAGGAGTAAAACCAAGAAACTGCAATCTAGTACTCAAACGAGAATACCAGGCACGAGGGGCTTGTTTGAGACCATAAAGAGCTTTGTCCAGCTTGCAAACATAAGTAGGAGAACACTTATTGACATACCCAGGAGGTTGTTTCATGTATACTTCTTCCTCCAGAACGCCATGAAGAAACGCATTCTGCACATCTAGTTGACGGAGACTCCATCCTTTGGACACGGCAATAGATAGAATCAAATGAATAGTAGCAGGTTTAACAACAGGACTAAATGTGTCCTCATAATCAATCCCATATCTCTGTTTGACCCCTTTTGCTACCAATCGAGCTTTGTATCTATCCAACGACCCATCTGCCTTCCTTTTAACCTTGTAAACCCATTTACAGTCAATCACATTGATGCCTTTCTTAGGAGGAACAAGGTGCCAGATCTCATTTTTAAGCAATGCATTATATTCAGTATCCACAGTCAATTTCCAATTATGATCCTGTAAAGCCTCAACATGATTACGAGGTTCACCAGTAGCAGAAAAATTTCCATACCGAACTGTACCGTCTTCATACACTTTGGGTTGCCTGATGCCTTGTTGGAGACGAGTGATAGGTCGAGCAAGAACTTGAGCCGGCGCCTCCGGCACAATTGCATCAGGAGCTGGTACTGCAGGAGCCGAAGCCACTGGATTCGGCGCCACAGGAGATCCTGGCGGGGCCAGAATAGGAGCCGCAGCAGATCCCGGAGATGCTGGCGCCTGCATGGGACCGGGAGCAGCAGCAGCAGCCGGCGCAGAAGATCCCGCGTGGCTGAAAGACGACGCCGGGGCACCCGAAAGTGCGTCCGCTGCGTCGGTACGAGGAGCAGACGGCGCAGGCGGGACAGGCGCCAACACCGAAGACAATCCTGGCGCAGAGGCAGGCGTGGGATTGGGGCCAGGGACAGCCGAATCAGCCTCATGCTCCACGCATGCTGGAACCGGTGCAACGCCTTGCACGTCATGGGAAGCACCAATTTGATTTCCAATTTCTGCAGTAGCTCCATTAGTAGAACCAGTAGGGATATAAATAGGTAAAACATGACTATCAAGCATGTGATCAGCTACTTGATCGTCCCCATGGACAGACGGTGAATCGGTAGATGGCAAAAGCAAAATTTCATTCTGAAGACGTGCGCCGGCATTGGGATTGAGAGTTGCAAATGGAAAAACAGCTTCATCAAATATGACATCTCGTGAAATATAGACACGACCAGCAGCGATGTCTAGACATTTAAAACATTTATGCATGTTGCTATAGCCGAGAAAAACACATTGTTTGGAACGGAATTGGAGCTTGTGTTTATTGTAAGGGCGGAGATTAGGCCAACAAGCGCAACCAAAAGTACGAAGAGCCAGATAATTGGGGGGTTCATCAAAGAGTCGATGTAGTGGTGTAGAGAAGTCAATGACTTTTCTAGGGAGCCTATTGATCAAGTATGTGGCAGCAATGAAAGCTTCATCCCAAAATTTTAAAGGCATACTAGCATGCGCAAGAAGAGACAACCCTACTTCAACGATGTGGCGGTGTTTGCGCTCAGCGCAGCCATTTTGCTGATGTGCATACGGATAAGACACATGATGAGAGATGCCAATACGTTGAAAGAAAGAATTTAGTTTCTTATATTCACCCTCCCAATCTGTTTGCATAGAGATAATTTTCCGGCCAAACATGCGCTCAACAAGGCTTTGAAATTCATGGAATTTCTGAAAACTTCAGATTTGTGCTTAAGCAAATAAATCCAAGTAAATTTGCTAAAATCATCAATAAAGGAAACATAGTATTTATTTCTCCCAATGGACTCACATGCAGGACCCCAAACATCAGAGAATACAAGCTCAAGGGGAAATTTGGAGACACTAGATGACTTGGGGTACGACAATTGATGACTCTTAGCTTGTTGACAAGCATCACACACTGACTCAATAGACGACTCACTAGAACTTGGGAGATTATTTTTGCTAAGCACAAATTTAACAATTGTCGACGACGGATGACCTAAACGACTATGCCATCGTGTGGAAGAGGGCTTGACAGCGACGAAGGCATGCGTATTGATGATGGATGGTGGAAGGGGGTAAAGGCCGCCTCTAACCCTGCCGCGCAGCAGCACCCTCTTCGTGTCCAAATCCTTGATACAAAAGAAAGATGGATGAAATTCAAAGAAAGCATGATTATCTGTAGCAAGGCGATGTACGGAAACAAGATTCTTGCTAGCACTAGGTACATGTAGGACATGGTTAAGTTGAAGATCACGATGGGGGGAATGAACAAAAGACCGACCAACATGCTCAATAACCATACCCGACCCATTGGCGGTGTGAACTTGATCGCCGCCGTGGTACTTGTCTCTCACGGTGAGCTTCTCGAGCTCACCCGTGATGTGATCAGTGGCGCCGGAATCAGCATACCAGAGGGGATCGATGCCGTAGGAAGTGGTAGCTGATCCGGCGCTCTTCTCTTTGCCGGTGAAGGAGACATAGCGCTTGTAGCACTTGATGACCGTGTGGCCGAGACGACCTCAGAGCTGACACTTGGGCTTGCCAGTGTTGCGGTCGTTGCCACCAGAGCGATTCCTGTTGTTGGAGGAGTTGTAGCCGCCACCGGGTTGGCCACCATTGCCGCGATCAGCGTTGCCCGGCTGACCGCGACCACGTCCGCGCGGCGCGACACGACCACCGCGCGCCGCGACTGGGAGATGTTGCTATTCTGCATATCAATACGCATCTCGTAGGCCGTGAGCTGCGCAAAAAGTTCAGCGAGGGTGATGGGTTCCACCCGTGCTGCAACAGCAGAAACAAGGACATTGTAATCAGAATCAAGGCCAACAAGGTTATAGGAACAAAGTTCCTCATCATCGAGTTTCTTGCCGGCGGTGGCCATCTCATCAGCCAAGGATTTCATCCGGCTGATATACTCCGCCACAGGCAGGGACCCTTTCTGGGTCGTGGCGAGAGCCATGCGGGTGTTGATGACCCGCGCGCGTGACTGCGACGCGAACTGTGTGTCAACGTGTTGCCACACAGACGCGGCGGACGGCAGATCGGAGACTTGAACGAGGATCTCCTTCGACACAGAAGAGAGCAGGTAGCTGAGAACCTGCGCCTCCTGCGCGCACCAGACAGCATGCGCCGGGTTGTCAACCTCGGCGTCCTTGCCGCTGCTGTCCTTGACGACGATGGTCGACGACGGCGCCACGGTCTTCTTGTCAAGGAATGCCGCCAACTGCGCACCGCGCAGGGCAGCGAGGACTTGCGCCTTCCAAACGGAGTAGTTGGCGCGGGTGAGCTTCTCCCTCACGGGGGATCAGCGAGACGGTCGCCGGAGTGGATGAGCCGGACGCCATGAGATGCGACGGCTTAAAAAAATCTAGATGTGATGGAGGAGAGGCTCTGTTACCATGTGAGAATTGGTAAAGCGGTGTACCTTGGCCGTACCCGCCCTCCGTGTTTATATAGACGAGAATCGCCCTCGTCGTAGCATGTACGAAGTTGTTAGGATTACAACAGCCCGTAGGCTTATCTCTAACAATCTTCATCACTCCATGTTTTCGAACCTGCTAATTGGAGGGTTGACTGGGTGCACTCGAGTAAAAGTTTGCTGCCTTACCACGAGGCAGAGGAGCTACATGGACTGGTACACACTGTAGACGCTCCATATATGCAGGGTTCTATTTCTCAAAGCTTTAGAAGTGGTGAATTGGAATATACTAGAACAGAACAACGTTCTAACCGGTGTCCTCCAATTAGTTCGAGCATGGGTATAGGATGTTGTTGGCCATAAAATCATTGAAAATAAGTTCGATTGAGGGAGAAAGGGACATTTCAGGATCGTCAATGTTTTGAAGTTCGAATTTCTCACTTCCTTCGGCAGAATGAACCAATCCGCAGTAACACATATAATTCACTAGCACTTCCTATTGGTTCAGTTTCAATGTCCCTAAGAGCCTTTTTACGGTCTTTGTGTGGTACCAAATATAACTTGGGTGCTACTTTTTTTTTGCCGGTATCACTCTAGTTATCACTGATGGTACCACTTCAAAGATAGTAAAAATTCTCCCCTAAGAAATAGGAGCCATTATTCGATGCAGGATCAGCTCAAAAAGATGAACATTGTAGCTCTGCATTTGGACACTCCTTACAGAAAAATGTTTGTCTTTCTGACTAATACAAGGTATGTCCGGGAGTTTTCGTTTTGTCCTTACAGAAAAATGCCTGTCTTTCTGACTAATAAGGTATGTTCTGGAGTTATCTTTTAGTGTAAAGGAAAATTGTATTTTTAGACCCACAACTATTATGTTTGTCCACTTACCCTACCAAACAAAATGCTAAATCTTTAATTTTAGCGACAGTTTGTTTTCTTTTGTCGTCATTATCCCACATTAGACAGTAACAATTGAGACCACTTGCATCGTAATGCTGCATTCCTGCCCTTTCAGCATACCATAATCAGGCTCTCCAGAGTTCCGCTCTTGATATCTTTCTTCTTCTTTTTCACTGTACAGAGTGAAATTTGTGGGCATGGAACGTTAGCTTCAGGACATTATCTGATAAGCATCTGGACTTGTGCAGTGTGATGCTATAGACTTATTGGCAAAATCCGGACATCTAACAGCTAAGAAAGTCATTGGACAGGAGCAAACAAGCACCTTATTTTCTTCTGCACAACATGCCAGCTCAATTTTATAGAATTAGAGTTCCCTGCTTTCCCGGTAGTAAACTGCAATTCGTCAGATACATCTTCAATTTCTGAGACTTTAAATGGTGCCTCTGTCATTAATGAGCTGCAAACGGTCTCTGCCGCCTCTTATTTTATTGTAATTCCTCTCAGTCTCCTCGCCGTTAATTTATTAGTTCTTTTTCATAATTGAAAATTTTGATGTTAAGTGCAACCTCTCAATATTTACGTGCATTTTCTTAAAATTCTGTTTGGTTAAGACAGTATTTGAGAAAATTGAGGAAATTAATTTCTCCTTTTTTATCAGGTGGAACTTAATTCATGTGAAGAAGTTATTAATGTCCGTCCTAACGCAGCTGAATTAACTCAGTATGCTGGAAGAGGTGTTGCTGTTACAGGACCAGCTCGTGACGGATCTGGCTATGATTTTGTCACTCGTTTCTTTTGCCCAAAGTATGGATTGGATGAGGTAAGATAACAACGTGTAAGTCCATCTTTCTGAGGTTGCAGTTCATGGGATGTACTAAGTTCGACGAAAAGCTTCCTCCTCTTGTTAAAGTTATTGTTTGAATCAGGAATCCTAGATTGTCTTTTTTTATTCACTGGTCCGTTTATAATCGTTTGTTTTTCCTCGGAAAATAGACATGCCATGTTGAGGGTTAAGGATTAATGAAAACTCAATGCCACTTTTATGTATGACATAATTTAGAAGAGCAAACTAATTACTGCTTAGGTCCCACTTATTAAGTTACTATATAAAAGGTCTTTCCACACCTTGCATACTTTGTGTATTTTAGAGTGTGTTGTAAACTCTATCTTCTTCTATTAATGAAATGATACGCAGCTCTCCTGCGTGTTTGAGAAAAAAGAACGGCATACTTTGGAGATCATATAATCGTCAAATGTGCCTTTTCCCTTTCTCTAATCAGGATCCAGTATGTGCTAGCGTACACTGTGCCTTGGCTCCTTACTGGGGGAAGAAGCTAGGGAAACAAACCATGACCGCCTTTATGGTACTGAGCACCGATTTGGATGCCTTTAACATTATTCTTTAGGTAGCACTTGTGGTCATAACGTATGCCCTTTCTGCATATTCTCACATTGTATCTGCAATGGGATGAGGAAGCTCAGAGGGTTCGAATTCGGGGACAAGGTGTAACTGTCATGGTCGGCACCCTTCTTGTCTAGTGTCAGTTTCTTCCTGATTATCAGATAAAGTGTGATTGGGTCAAGAGAACAATTGGTAGATCCTTTAGGGAGAAAAAAAGGTGGTTTGTTGCAGAAAAATGCTTGACCCCCGAGTCGGGGTCGGACAATGAAGTCTGAATAATTTACTGAAAAATCTAGGCAAATTTAATCCATTACAGTTTGTAACTGGCCTCCAAAAAGCTGCATTAATTATATTACACAGAATTGCGATCACCAGTCAGGTTCCCGAATTTTGACATAAGTATTGTGCATCTTCAATTTTCCATTTGGATCTTGTCTTAGGAACTGAGGAACTGTCCTACCCGTGTTTCCCATCACAATCTTTTCTCTTTGTTTTTTTTTTTGGAGATGGAAAGGAAATTCCATTAACTGGAGGCCAACGCCTGATCGGTGGCCACAAGATGGTTTACAGCAGCAGGATTACAATCAGGCCAGATGTGCACAGCTCCTGGCCCTAGACTAGCACCTATTTTTTTGCTAAACCAGCTGCTTCTGCATTACAGGACCGTGGGTTATGTAGAATCCTGACAGACACAAACTAAAGTATGTCTACATCAAAAACTTTAATCTTTGAACAAGACTCCATTCGGTGAGTGATCCAGCATTGATGCCGTCAGCACCGTCTTCAGATTAGTGGCGTCAGTATCCAACTCGATCTTTGAAAAGCCGGCATCAGTGGCAAACATCAGAGCTTGAAAAAAAAAAGAATAATGGCAGTTGTTTCAGCTTGAAGAGCATCACTGCAATGCTCGATTCTCCAGTCGCTGAACCAATCACACTAGCTTGATCATCTCAAACGACAATTTGCCAGCCACCTGCAGCATGTCACTCGAAGAAAGACGAATCAACATTGACTTTCAGATGTTTCTGCCACATCTTCATGATCATGAAGTTGCTGATCGGTGCTGGCTTCTTAAATCAGGCAAGAAATTCAGTGAGCTGTCTCAAGATGTGTCATTCCAAGGTGCCGGACGAGATACAGAAATAAGATGGGTCGGAGAAAAGCCCGCGAGCCCGGAAGCCCAATGTTCCTCTGGCCAGGCCAGAGTGGGCTTAACCATGTTGTTGTGGCTGTGAGGATTTCCTATTTTGAAGAAGTTCATTCCGCCTCTCTCGACTCTTGTCTCGTGAAACCGGATTTTTCTCCCTCCCTCGGCAGTTATGGACGGCGGTTTCGCTGACGTGGCAGTCAGGGCCCACATGTCATATGCCACCTCATCCTTTTCTTCACCTTTTTTTCTTGACTAATGTCTCTGGTTTTTGTACATTCTTGCATTTTTTATGTTTTTTTCCTTCTAATTTATTTAGTCAAGTTTAGAAGGTTTAGGTGACTAAGAGATAAAAGTTTTGGAGGTGAGTTGGCTAAAAGGTTAGTCATTTTTAATTGACACGTTTGAATCTAAATTGACTAAAATTAGGCAACTAAAAATTTAAGAGATGAATCCAAACAAAGCCTAAAACTTTCCTTCCATGCCGCCTAGGAATGAGTCCCCTTTATATTTTTATTTTTATTTTTTTGCGGGGAAATGAGATCCCTTCAGAAGGTGAAGGTGAACACCGATAGTGGAAATGAATAGATGAATGAAATAAATAATAATGTATGTATATTGTAATAAATAAACAATAGTATACAATTTGACATTTCAAGTCTCCTTTGCTCCTTTCCAAAATGTACATA
>LAPY01000716.1:9436-26746 GCA_000970635.1 Eragrostis tef
AAATTACATACTAATGGTTTCCATATTTGCAAATTGTATATTAACTGATATTTTGTCCAATTACTTGGTTATTAAGAAATGATAGACAAAAGATGACCCCAAGGGCAAAAATGACTTTTACCCTCCAACTTTAACACTAGGATGGCCAATAAGGAAAAGAAAATGGAACTAGATGGCCACTAAGAAATTTGAAATTGTTTTATGGCCAATAAGGAACAAGAAGTTTTTCTGATGGCCAATAAGGAATTCTCTCTTTTCCTAACCGGCCAGTATGCTGTGTCTCAAAAAAAACCCCCGGCCAATATGCCAAACAGAAAATAGTTTAAATTGATTAGTGTTTGAATATCATTTTGAAAATATAACTTTTTTTACAAAAATGTAACTGGTTGAATCGAGGGCTTTATTGATGTGTATGTAGTTATTTTCTTACTACTCAAAAGTAAACACTCGACTTTTAATGTCACTGAGAAAACAAATAATGCCACACAGTCGTAGTGATTGTGGACGGTGAAGATCCTTTGAAAATCTCTATGCCCTTGATTGGGGATGGTGACTTCATTTTTTTTTAACAGGAAAACGAACCTCTCAATTAGGGATGACAATGGGTACCCATTATCTGATACCCGATGGGTTTTTCTTCTATTAGGGTGTGAGTTTGGACCTATTTTTCCCTCCATGGGTCTGTTAATGGGCATTTTTGTCACCCATTGGGTATCACGGGTACGGAGACATTCTCCTGCAAGCCATACCCATTTGCCCATAGGGCTTCACGAAATCTAATGACACGTGAGTCCATCAAAGATATGTAAATAAAGAAGAGAGTTAGGGAACTCTAATAAAATATTCTCAGGCCAGCAGTTTTTGTACTGTTAATAAGAGGAGGGTACATGAACTATTAACGTTTAATTGTGTGAAATATTAGCGATTGAGTGGTTAAATTATTTACCTTTGAACAATTTAATTATTCTAATATGTTACTATATGCAGATAAATGTTAATTTTTGTAATGCCAATTAATAGGTATGGGTAACCCGATGGGTACCCACATCCATATGGGTGTAGGGATGAAGTAAATTTGAGTCCTCAGATAGGTATGGGGATGGGGATGAGGACATTCCACCACTCCCCAATGGGTAATGTACGCATTGCCATCGTTACTCTCAATCCTTTCGCTACCGTGTAAGTCAACTATACCGATTCTTCATCTAAAAAAAACTATACCGATTCTTCTACTTCGTGACCCCAACTGGTACCCATTTTCTGATTCAAACATGTTTTCTTGCACATGGAAAATTGTGGACTCAAAGTTTGCACATGATCACGTACTATTACTATAGTTCCTTCTAGAAATCGGAACCGGCTCGACTATAAATATACGTAGCTCAATCTTGCACTTCAGATGGAGAAACCGTATACTCCTATATACGCACAGGAACCGTATACTAATCTTGCATCATGCATTCGCTCATGTTCCATGCGCGGCAGCGCTGAGCCGCTGACCCCGAAGGCTGCTATTTGCGTCAAGCTCCAAATCTCTGCCGTCGGTTTCACTGCAGCTGATCTGATCTGACACCACGCCTGTCTGTTTGGCAAATCTAGAAGCCGCCATTAAACAACTCCAGAAAGCGAATCGATCGGTGGAAAATCTAGAAGCCAGTCGTCAACAAACGCCTTCCCTCCCGGCACCATGGCAAGTGCGTGATTCCATTTCGGAGGCCCGGCGCGTTGATTCTTCCGAGAGACCCGCAGGAGGGGGCAGCGCGGACTGAGGGAGGGAGGAAAAAGTCCAGTCCAATTCCAGCGTTCCGCGTCGTTTTTCTTCTCTCCCCGGTGCCGGCCCTCGTCAGTCTTACCGCCATTGCGCGACTCGCAGCTTCTTGGTCGCAGTTGCTGCTGGGATTCTTGCGTGCACCTGGTACGGATGCCTTTTGTCGATCTGATTTTCCTTTCTTGTTGTTCTAAATTTGTTGTTTGGCTAGATACTGACTGTTGCGGTAGATTACTTCTTTGAAAGAACGGGTGTGGTGGATACGGTGGGATGTCAATTGTGTTCTGCGAATACAAAGCTGCTTTTCTTGTTTCCCATATAGATTGTTTGACGATCTTGGGTTTGTTCCGTAATCGTTCACCAAAAGTCCCTGTTCTGCTATAACCCTGCTTGTTCGTGTTCTAGTAGCATGAAAGAACATATAATCTTTTGAGGCGAGGAAAATTGGAGATAATGATGCCTACCTGTAGCCTGCGGAATGGATGTTTATGTTGCATTATGTTGTTATATGTCAGATCTAATGTGTCATCTCCTTTATGAGTTCATTGGCATATGCAGTCATTTGTTAAGGGCAAAAACAACTTTACTGAAGTTACTGAAAACTGGGTTAATTTCTGTAGGGATCTGCTATTTATGTCATCCTAATAAATAATTACTAGAATCGAGTGTGACAGTTTAGCTGTCCATGTATAGTACGTTACTTTCAGCAAACAGGAAATTGCAAACCGGGAGTTAAGGGGTACCAGAGGCTAGAAGTGCTACGGAGTACTTGTATTTTGCTTATATCCACATCCCTCTTAAATGCCAAGTGAAACTACTTGTCTTTTGTATGGTCTTGTACCTTTCTTGTCAGGTCGAGGCGTTGGCCTATAGATAATAGAGTACAAATACTTCATAGCCAATCAGTAGGGGGAAGATGCCCGCCCATGCTGTTCTCTGGATAAAAAAAACTCGAACATGTCGGTATATTTACTTGCAGATAAAGTAATGGGGCCCAAAGCCTTATGTCAGCCTATGCTTCATTCTATCTCCTTTGAAATGGAAAGTATACAGTTCATTCAGGCCCATAGTTTGTAAGCTAGTAAATTACTCTGTTATTCCTAATACTTAGATATGAAATAGCAAATCAGATTCTAGTGTCTTGCATAACACTGGTTTTACGTATATACTTTTGAGTTTTGCTTTTGAGATTGAATTTGTTATTATTAGTGTTTTAACAAAAAATCATCATCCAATTTAGGATTGAGCATCACTAAGTGTGGACGAAATCATGTTTAGGAGAAAGCGTGCCTCTCATTTCAATTCAAATGATGCTGAGCAGAGAGAAGCAAAGGTAATTATCATGAGTTTGTTGAAGCATTAGAATTAATGATTTACTGATTCCAAAACAGGAAAAGATACAGATCTACCCTTTTTATTTTATTATACTATAGTGTCATTATTTTGATCCCTGACCTCAAGGGAACTAAAAGGACCCAGTATCAAGCTTGCCACTTATATATGCACTGCTATACAAATGTCAGCACATACTAGAAAACAGAATCTAGCAACACTTGCTGCCACCCTGAAAGCTGCTTAGAAAATATGCCAAGTAGCGTGTCTATGCTGTGAGCCAAATGTTATAACCACTGCATGTGTTCTGAAGAAATTTAAGTAGCATTTTGAACCAGCTCCTGGTAACTATTTCAGCATGGGGATAGGATCTCTAACTTCAGGCTGCCTACATGGTTAGCCATTTTCCAAGACTGATATGCAGGTGTTAAATTGTACTATACTTGCTAAAAATTGTGCTTCATATGCTTACAAAATATGTTCAGCTTATTACCTTCTGATGGGTGTGAATAAGAAATATGTTGTGAATACAGAATGCCTATCCTATTAACCTTTTGAGGTACATGAGCCTGCAATTTTGCAAATCCCAGAGTGAGTTACTAGAGGAGTATGGGTCTGATCCGTAGGCAAGAATTATGTTCATCTATTTGTGTCATAACTACACTAATGTTGCAAATGAAGCACCACAGAACCCTTGCATATCAGAACCTGTCGAGGCTGACTTATGCATACCTTATGTGAATGTGCTACCACTTCACACGAAGCCTCCATATTTGCTTTGTCTTTAGATGGTATGTTCATGTTTTTGTCACAGAGAATTGGCATTTGGCCATTTATCTGTATTGGACATACGGGGCTGACAAATGGTTTTAGTTTTTTTTTCTTTCTTTTTCCTCCAGCTCCTAGGAGGACTGCAAATCATTACTAAATGGTTTTTAGCTTCTGTATTGAGATATCCATAGTTTTTTGCTGTCAATGTCTAATGCAACAAACTCTTTTGAGCAGATAAATGAACTGAAAACAGCACTTGGGCCTTTGTCCGTCCGGGATGAGAGTTACTGCAGTGAAGAATGCTTGACGAGATATCTAGAAGCCCGTAACTGGAATGTTAGCAAGTCGAGAAAAATGTTGGAAGAAAGTCTCAAGTGGAGGGCAGCTTACAAGCCAGAAGATATTCGCTGGGTAGATCTGCTTTTCTTTTTGGTCCTGTATTTGTCGAGTTATTCCGTTCTCTGAATCCTTCTCCATCTACTAAAACACCATATTGCTGCCAGCCTGATGTTTCTGTTGAAGCGGAAACAGGCAAAATGTACAGGGCGAGTTTCCGAGACAGAGAGGGAAGAACTGTTGTTATTATGAGACCTACAAAGGAGGCAAGACTTTTTCGTCTTTCTACTTCCTCCTTTCTCCTTGAAATATTCAGCGTCCCTAGCCTCGTTATCTTACAATTCATATATGTATTGTTCTAAAATTTCAGAACTCAACATCTCATGAAGGCAAGATACGGTTTCTGGTATATGTGCTGGAGAATGCGATCCTCAACTTGCCTGAAGGTCAAGAGAAAATGGTATGGCTGATAGACTTCACAGGTTGGACCATGGCACATGCCACACCCATGAAGACGGCCAGAGAAAGTACAAGTATTCTGCAAAATCACTATCCTGAGAGGCTGGCCATTGCTTTTCTGTTTAATCCTCCCAAAATATTTGAGGCTTTTTATAAGGTAATAAACTCTCAGCCCTCTGCATAAAAATATTTTGTGTGTATCTCATTTTAATATTCACAAACATTTCATAAAGCCTTTTTATGTATTTGCTTCTCCCTCTTAACCGTCTGCTTTCATATAGTATGGACATACACAAAACGAAAGATGGTCCCTTTTTATTGTTAACTTCATTGCTGAGAATTCTATCAGGTTGTCAAAGTTTTCCTTGACCCAACATCACTCGAGAAGGTGAACTTCGTGTACTCAAAGGACGAAGAGAGCATGAAGCTGATGCACAGGTACATTGATCCGGAAGTCCTTCATGTAGAGTTTGGGGGAAAGAACAATGTGGTATACAACCATGAGGAGTATTCCAAGCTCATGGTGAAAGATGATGTCAAAGCAGCAAGCTTTTGGGCTGATGCAAAAACTGACCATGCTAACCATGACACCGACGGGACCTTGGTTCCTGAGGTTACACCACAGTCGTCACTGGTTGCTGCTCAAGCCAGCTGAGGAGCATCAACCTTCTGTGACTGAGTAATTCGTATAGATAAAATGGAAGAAATAGATGAGGGCTAACTGGATGATCACTGTAATCAGAAATAAATCAAATAGCAATTACTGGTTCCCTGGAGCATTAAGACTTTAGCTCCCTTTTGTTTGCCTTTTTTCTTAGTGCCTTTTAGTTTTCATTTTGGTTTTCGGCCTAAGGCCATTTGCTTTCAGTTTGTACAGTTGCTTTTATTTTATAAATAAAGAACAGTGGGAGCCTCTCCTACTGTATTCATGTAAAAAAAAAAGAAGAAAATACTGGTTCATACTCAAAATCATTGCTGTGTTATCCATCATACACTGAGCCACACGAGGACAAAATCACGGGTTGTTTGAATGTCGATGAATCTGAAAGAAATGCTCCACAAGGTGCGGGACGCGGCTTCCATGTTCCCAGCAGCAGCGTCAAAGCTTTCCACTGGCTGTGAATTTTTCCGTGGCCTTAACACAGATATACTTTTTATGGATAAACACAAATAGTGGAATCATAGAGCAATGCATTTTTTTTAGGATAATGCAATTCCCCCACACATATTATGAAAACCAAACCGAGCATTATCTCTCATAATACAAAAAAGGTACGCTCACGCAGAAAGGGAGAAGAAGAAAAGGTGAGTATTCACATTCATCTTAAAATGACGAAACCACCTAATGCTATCCGGGAAGTCGCCGTTAGCACCATCGAGGCATAAATGCTGACGATATGGGAGATGTTGAGCCAGCCCGTATGCTATAATTGTGTGCTGGTGAGCTTCTTCGTCGGCACACACACGCCCTAAGTTCCGAGAGAGACGGTTATGAATCTGGACGGATAAATAGTTACACCGTCGAAGTCTGCTGGAGTACGTGCTGCACATGCATTCACCCTCGATCGCGACAAGATGGACACCGTTTTTCAGACGGCGGGGAATGCACCCTCCACACACTAGTGTGATGCGAGTGGCATTGAAGCCTGAACGTACACTGCTGTGGTGATGATGCGGCGATGCTCTAGCTGTTTATGTCAAAATCGGTGTCCCCTATCCGCGGTTCCACGGGTCAAAGTGTTTCCGGTGGTTTGGCATCGTAGTTTGATATATCGGAGAAAATGGATAAGCGACGGATCAAATCGTTCACCAACACGGCATTCCTTTTCAATTCCTTTCTCCCCTGACAAACATAGAATTTCTTCTCTTCCAAACACACTAAGTTGTAGCTAAGTAAAAAAGGTGTTGGAAACACTGTTCTTGATGCCAATGATCCAGAGTGTGCCGTTAGATTCAAAACCCATACCCATTTGAGTCTGACAAAATTCAGAAATATATTTCCGCGACAAAGCTGTACTCATGGGCAATGCTAGGTGAGCGTTCCCGTGTGCACTGGCAGCAGGGAAAACGGAAAATTCAGTGTAACCCTCCACAACTTCACCTCATCTGCACCATGTGGAAGCATCCAAGAGCAGCCAATGATAGTAGTGGCTCTCGGATCTTCGCGATGCTAGCTACTACACAACACAAATAAAAAAAATCACAACTATTCTCTCTCTTTTCAATCTTGTATGTTTTCTATTAGCAAGGTATTAGTGTTTCTTTGGGCGAAAAGCAAGGTATTAGTGGTTGAGAGTTGAGGTTCACTTTGATGTAGTAAAACATAATGGTAGCACTAGGGCGCTTTTACTGTATACAGATGGGCTTAATATCTGTACTCGAAGTTGTATCCAGTTTAATTTATTATATTAATATTTGATCAAGAAATGACGGCACCACATCCTAAAACATAAACCTATTGTGAAAAAAATCCAAAGCCACCACCATCTTTCAAGGGCTAGAAAATACCACTTAATCAGAAAAAATACCACCATTATCATTATGAAAAATTAGTCCAAACGATCATCCATATCTTTTAAAATTACAGACCATCACCATTACAATAAAATAGCTTAAAATACATACATATAAGTTTATAAATTGCGCACTATTGCCATCACAAAAATGTTCAAGGGGAAATAATAGTGATAGTCAAATAACAACAATAAGATAAAATAAATGAACGGTACATTTTATATGGTAGGTAAATTATTAATATTAACCATGTGCAAAATGCGCCGGCCACCCTACTGGTGTTATAGAGTATATCACGGGTAAAAAGGGGGGGTAACTAACTGTCATAATAAAATATAGCTAAAATACACATATATAATTTTATAAATTTCTCATTATTGTAAATAAACTCATATATATAACTTAATAAATTTTGCTTTATTGTAAAATCAAAGGGAAATACTAAACAGAAAAACAGTGATAAAAACTATTTAACTACTAATATAACACAATACACCGTGCAAATATGCAGGTCACCATTCACCACGCTAGTTGTAGTTATTTACAGTGTTGTGGGCCTTGTGGCATCGACTGCAAAATAAAGAAATTTCAAACGACTACAGCATCTTGCAAACAAAAACTAGTGCTTCGTCGCGCATCTCCTCGTGTTCCTTGAGCTAAGCCAGGGGCAAATCTCAGCCCTCGATTTCCCTACATCCGGCTTGATCTGTGTACCGCCCGTCCGTTTGGAGCTCGTCAAGCGACCTCAAACGACGGCATTAACTATTCCTTCAGAGCAAATCGACAGTGTACAAATGGAGAAGCCAGCCATAGAATAGCCTTTCTCTCTCTGTCTCAGCCCAAGTGTTGGAGTCCATCGCGAACGGCCGGTGGGTTGATTCCTCCTGCTCCGTGCCCCGAGAGGACAGGAGGAGAGGACAGCGAGGACAGAGTGAAGAAAATTCCAGGCCAACTCGAGCGTCTCGCTTCGTTCTTCTCTTCCCCCGGCGCCGGTCCTGGTTAGTCTTGCCGCCATTGAGCGACTTGCATCTTCCTGTCCAGGTTGCTGGTATGGATGCTTTTCTCAGCCTGATTTTCTTTTCCTTTTTCTTGTTTGGCTAAACTACCACTGGGAAAATAAGTGTGGTGGATTCGTACCACTTGTTTTCTGATAGTACAAAGCTTGCTTTCTTGTAACCCTTGGGTTCTTGAGAAATTTTGGGTTCGTTTCGTTGTAATAATCATCCGCCTAAAGATCCTTGTTTGTACCCTTATACGGTAAGTGGTATGATGTGTAGAACTTGTAGGAAAATCTGAGATCATGATGCCAACCTGTGAAGGATGTTCTTGCTTGTATCATATTTTCATGTCAGATCTGTTATTTCTTCTTCAACACTACGTGTAGTTCATTGGTTATCAAGCCATATGGCAAGACCAAGGAATTCAATAGGGGCTGGGGTGTGGTGGGACGTCCTATTTAAGAAAAGGTTATTATGATAGAGTTTGACATTTAGCTGTCCATGTACTCCTACTATACTAAAGCCTTTGCAAACTGAGAGTCTGAGGGGACATACTAGATGCAAGTATGGGTTGCCTGTACTTGCTCATTTCCATATTTTAATTATCCACTAAATGGATTACTTGTCTTGGTCATGTTTGTTTTCTGGTTTAGTGGGTTTGAACGGCACCTTTCTTGTCTATGGCCTATTCAATTATTGAGCAAACACTTACTAAGTTAATAACGAATCTTCTATATGGAGGCCCATGCCATTCTTCCTGGATAGAAAAATTTGAATTCAGAAATGGGCCCAAATCCTGCATGTGGCCTATACTTTGTTCTCTTTTCTTTTGAAAGGAATATATAGTTCATTATGCTAAAAAAAAGGAATATATAGTTCATTTAGACTCTGCAGTATGTTAATATTTGGAAGCAACTATTAGTCTGTAGGAATCAATAGTAAGCGGATATATTGTTACTTCTGACATTTACATCTAAGCAAGAAAATGGCCGAACTATTACTTTGCATATTGGTATTACTACTGTTATGCTCCTATGATTTCAAGTTGTACCATTAAGACCGAACTAATGTAATGCTATTCAGTATTTTTTTAATAATATTCATAATCTATTGTAGGGTTAAACATCACTGATTGGAAGAAGTCATGTTCAGGAGAAAACATGGCTCTCATTTCAATTCCAATGACGCTGAGCAGCGAGAAGCAAAGGTAATTTGGAAATGTCTTTCATCATAACTCAAGTTTGTGAAACTATTAGCATGCACGATGAGTCGTGCTACCGGTCCAACTAGATCTGCACAACTCGGTTCCGACCAAGACTTCACATCAATCATAGCCATCCTCAGACTTCAGAATCAGGGCATCAACGCTACCAGCCACATGGTCGGAGAGCAGCAGGCCGGACTTTAGTGATTTAGTAGCATTATTCTTTCTACAATACGGATTCCTTAAATCCAAACAAACGAAAAGATACAAATTGCCCTTTTTATTCTTTTTATTCCCATCCTTTTTAGGGAAACTAAAATAGGATACTGTTTATCCAAGGCTTTGCACACATGAACAATTGATCATACTGTAAAAATGAATCTAGCAGTGGTTGCTGCCAGCCTGAAAGCTCCCATTTCATGTGTGATGAAGAAATTAGTCGCATTTTTACCTTCTTTTATATAACTAAAATACTGCTTCAGTGTGGCATAGTTATCCACTTTATAGCGTTGATGTTAAACAGGACCTTAAATTGTATTTTTATCTTATAAAAGTTGTGTTTCACATGCTTCCTTGGAAAGTTGGTTAGCATGTTGTGAAAACAATGTAATTGACTTCTTTTTTTGGAAAGCCTGTTCACTCTACAAGTACATATCTGATTAGTAGACTAGTGCCCCGTTCACTTGTTTGTGCTACGACTATGATGGACCTGTTTGCTGCGAATCAAACTCCAATCCATCCTTGCGTATTAGAACCTGCTGGGGCTCACTTATGGGTATTTTGTTTATGTTATTGTGTTACCAATTCACGTGAAGCCTTCATTCAACAATGTTATTCTAGATACAGAGTTGTGTTCATTTCATAAAAAGCTGCCCTTTGGGCCTTTTTCTGTATAGGACACAGGCTTGACATATGTTTTTTAGTTTTTTGTTGTCGTATCTATACTTTTTTCTTGTTGATTACTGATACAACAATCGCTCATGACAGATAAAGGAGTTGAAAGCGGCACTTGGGCCTTTGTCTTCCCGAAGTGAGAAGTACTGCAGTGAAGCATGCTTGACTAGATATCTAGAAGCCCGTAACTGGAATGTTACCAAGTCGAGAAAAATGTTAGAAGAAAGTCTCAAGTGGAGGGAAGCTTACAGGCCGGAGGATATACGCTGGGTAACTCTTCTTTGAACTTCTTCTTTTTTCCCCTCATAAACTCATAATCCTGGTTAAGGGACTAAACACAACATTTACTCCTTTCTAGCCTGATGTTTCTGTTGAAGCAGAAACAGGCAAAATGTACAGGGCAAGTTTTCGAGATAGAGAGGGGAGAACGGTTGTGGTTATGAGACCTGCAAAGCAGGCAAGAAGTCGTATTCTAAGTGTTATTCTTGCTATCTTTTCCCCTTCTTTCTGAGGACAGTCAGCCTAGCTTAGCTTTCTTACTAGAATTCACCTGTATACTGTTTCCAAATTGCAGAATACAACTTCCCACGAAGGACAGATACGGTTTCTTGTATACGTTTTGGAGAATGCAATTTTTAACCTGTCTGAAGGTCAAGATAAAATGGTATGGCTGATAGACTTCACAGGATGGACAATGGCAAATGCCACACCTATAAAAACTGCCAGAGAAAGTGCAAATATCCTGCAAAATCATTACCCTGAGAGGCTGGCCATTGCATTTCTGTTCAATCCCCCAAAAGTATTTGAGACTTTTTATAAGGTATAGGCTCTCAACTTTCGCTTGCGTAATTGTTTGTATGTATGTATCTATTTCAAACTTCATCGTCAAGAAAAAAACAATGTGTTCCCTCTGTTTATATTGTTGCTTAATCGTTGCAAAAAAAAATTCAGGTCATCAAAATTTTCCTTGACCCGAAATCAATTGAGAAGGTGAACTTCTTGTACCTCAAGGATGAGGGGAGCATGAAGATCATGCACAAGTACATTGACCCTGAAGTCCTCCCTGTTGAGTTTGGGGGCAAGGCCAGTGTGGAGTACAACCATGAGGAGTACTCTGAGTTGATGAGGAAAGATGATGTCAGAACAGCGAGCTTTTGGGACGCAGATGCAAAAATTGACCATGGTAACCATGAAACCAATGGGACCTTGGTTCCCGAGGTTACACCACAGTCGCCGCTGGTTGCTGCTAAAGCCAGCTGAGGGGTATCAATCTAATTTGATGGGACATGTTCGCTGAAGATTACTGGATGTGCCCATGCAAGAAATGACGGTTTCATAAATGAAAGAGTAACAACTTAAGATATTACTCAAATTCTTTTCTGCAATCGCAGCATGAAAGACACTGTTATTACTACAAGTACTACCCCAGTTACTGTACTAAATAAGTGATGTACTAATAATTGTCAAAAGGATATGAGAAATAACGCATAATAATTCACGTATCGATTCTCTGCTCTGTTCATTTCTTATTCAATCTGTCGCTATTTCACTATGTGGTTTTCACTCAATGTTTTGATAACTCACAGCTGTGTCCTAAAATAAGCATGCCTTGCATCCTGTGAGTTGTTACTCGGCTGTCTGTTTCCTGGTGCCAGTGTATCTATGCTTCCGGTAGGCAAGTGCCAGTACTTTTTATAAGGTATAGGCTCTCAACTTTCGCTTGCGTAATTGTTTGTATGTATGTATCTATTTCAAACTTCATCGTCAAGAAAAAAACAATGTGTTCCCTCTGTTTATATTGTTGCTTAATCGTTGCAAAAAAAAATTCAGGTCATCAAAATTTTCCTTGACCCGAAATCAATTGAGAAGGTGAACTTCTTGTACCTCAAGGATGAGGGGAGCATGAAGATCATGCACAAGTACATTGACCCTGAAGTCCTCCCTGTTGAGTTTGGGGGCAAGGCCAGTGTGGAGTACAACCATGAGGAGTACTCTGAGTTGATGAGGAAAGATGATGTCAGAACAGCGAGCTTTTGGGACGCAGATGCAAAAATTGACCATGGTAACCATGAAACCAATGGGACCTTGGTTCCCGAGGTTACACCACAGTCGCCGCTGGTTGCTGCTAAAGCCAGCTGAGGGGTATCAATCTAATTTGATGGGACATGTTCGCTGAAGATTACTGGATGTGCCCATGCAAGAAATGACGGTTTCATAAATGAAAGAGTAACAACTTAAGATATTACTCAAATTCTTTTCTGCAATCGCAGCATGAAAGACACTGTTATTACTACAAGTACTACCCCAGTTACTGTACTAAATAAGTGATGTACTAATAATTGTCAAAAGGATATGAGAAATAACGCATAATAATTCACGTATCGATTCTCTGCTCTGTTCATTTCTTATTCAATCTGTCGCTATTTCACTATGTGGTTTTCACTCAATGTTTTGATAACTCACAGCTGTGTCCTAAAATAAGCATGCCTTGCATCCTGTGAGTTGTTACTCGGCTGTCTGTTTCCTGGTGCCAGTGTATCTATGCTTCCGGTAGGCAAGTGCCAGTGTATCTATGCTTCCGGCAGGCAAGTGTCCGATCGAACAGAAAAAAGGGATTTGTAGCAGCAGGGAAGTCATTTCAAAAGGTCACATGACCATATGCCAAAAGAGAAATGGTTAGTGGGGCGAGAACTGGGAACATGCTGGCAAACAGAAACCAAACCGGAGAACTGACAGCCAGTCTAAACTGGAGATTTGTCAACCGAAGTTTTGAATTATATTAAGTTGAAAAAAAGGTAGTTTACCACGGGGAAAAAATAATCTGCGCCAGGAAGGGATCGAACCTTCGACTTTTTGTTTAGGAAACAAACGCTCTATCCACTGAGCTACAGGCGCTGGTTATTATAATGTTTCCACTGGCTGTTTTTGGGCTGGGCCGGAACAACAGACGCGCTTGTCGCAAACGGACATTGCAGTTTCGGCCTTTTCTCAAAGGTCCCCATCACGATTCTGCCTTTTCTGAAGGCTTCTGGCCCACCTACAATGGCACCATCTGTTCTAGCGTGGTGAAAAAAACATGCCGGCGGTAAACTCCTCCCCCTCTCTCTCTCTTTCTCCCAAAAAAGAAGAGCGGTAAACTGCACGTGACATTCGTTAATCTTCCAACGGTTGGCATTCAGAGGGAAAATGAGGGTTCTAGATGGAGCATCGCAACAGACAAGAGGCTACCAGACATGAATGAAACGAACACTTCTTGCTATGATAACCAATGAAGCAATCAATTACAGAAGGAAGAAGAAAAAGAATCATCTTGCCATTCTTTCTTTAATCGAGAAGAGGGGAAAGGAAAAAAGAAATAGGAGACCCGAAGAGAGAACCCAGACATCCAAAAGTGTTTTAACTACCACCGACTACAATTGTCGTCCACCGAGGTACACCAACGTCCATACCACCATCTGCACCCGCTACTTCCTCGAAAAAGAACTGGTTACCATGGCGCCAGTGGCCCAGTGTGCCGCTGTGGAGTAATTAACAAGACGAGAATTCACATTGCAGCACAGACATGCGGGCCGCGGAGCTTCAACGGACATTGTGTAAAGAAAGTTCCGTTATGCCTTAATCCTCGGTGTCACGAGAGTCAGATGGCTCGGGGAAGATCTCCTTAGATTGCCTCCGGCGGGAGGAAGAATGATCTCCATTGCTTCCCCCAGATGATTTTATTGTCTCTGAGCGTTTCAGAATGTTTTCATCCCTTGAAGGACCTATATCGGACGAGCTATGCCGCCAACTTCCAAACAACGCAGCATTCCATGAACCTCTTGAAGATGTAGCTCTCAACCTGGCCGAGCTTGAGCCATTATCTTCCCTCACCACCTTCAAGGGGTTCTCTAGTGCTTTAAGGATGTACTTCATCGGTGGACGTTTAGAGGACCTAGGATTCAAGCAAGACTTGGCCACAATCGCCATTGCCCAGACTTCCTCCAGATGGTCCTCGTCAATGATAAGGGTTGGATCAATGATCTTGCTCATGAGCTCCTTCTCGTAAATATTGATGTACCGCAGACTGTTATCAAGCCATTCGTTTGTGGCAGAATTGTTTGATGCACTCATGCCAATTCTTCCTGTCACCAGCTCCATTAAAACTTTTCCAAAGCAATAGACATCGTACGAGCATGTTGCAGATGGAGAGCCTGTTTACATCAGATAAAATTGGTCAATTGAGCACATCAATTAACAGCTAGAATTTAAAATGATGTTTAAAGCATCTATCACAGACAACAGGATCCTGAAGTCCCTTTCAGATTCACTAGGAAGCTGAGGGCTGATACCAAATTCTCTAGTCTGAAAATATTTCAAAGCACAGAAAGGTTGCATGCATAAACTCACCAGAAGAACCTTGATCTGTCGTCCTGCATTGGGATAAAATACATGGCATCAGAAGGCAAGAAGGGGTTTATTTAATATAACACGATGAAATTGCTAAAAGGAAAAAAATAAATCATACGACTATTTCATAAATAAGGACACTAGTAGTTCATAGGTCTAAGATAGCGCAAATACAACAAAAGGAAACGGGTTACAACTAATTTTGATTGCCCGGTCCTGCTATCTCGAGTTCTATCGCAGTCATCATTCAGATTTTTTGCATAGCTACATTAGACCACAGTGTGAACATGATAAACAGAAGGCCAAGAAGATTTACTATAAAGTCATCTAGTTCTTGACCCTGACTGAAATAGTTCTGACATTGCACTATTTAAGTCCACCAAATATTCACTCCTTTATAAAAGGAAAATTCATTTTTCCAAAGTCATGCAAGAAGTGCAAAAGTAATAAGATTCATGGCTAATTTGCTATGCGTGGTAGAAAGTTCAACAAAAACTACACTGAAATAGTGAATTGAACAGGATGATGCAATAGTGAATACTGTATGAATTTTCAAACCTCAATAAAAGCACGGATAAGACAGACAAGCCATGCAGAAATGTAATTCGACTTACGAAGAAAATCTCAACAGCTTTGTGATAACATTTTGGTGACCTTCCCCTTCCTGAGGGCACACCTCACTCAAGCTACCAAGGCGTACTTCAAATTTATCATCGAGAAGGATACTGCTGGCTTGCACATCCCTGTGGCAGAGAACAGATGAAATAAGATCAACAGTTATAAATAGCTGCAGAGGGTCTAATCTATTAATCTTGAAACGAAACATCTATATAGCCAGAATCCTTCCTGGCACACAAAACTGATAAAGCAACACACACACACAAAAAAAAAAAAAAGTATCTGATGTGATCTACTTCAAGGCTCGCATTGTCTCACTGTAATGCTAAATCCTTACAAATAATAGTCAGTAGAGTCCAACAAATGCCATGGTAACGTGATCTGTAATTTGTAATACGTTTACTAAGAAAAAGGATATAGACTACATCTCTCAACTACATAACAGCAGCGCCAACAGAGTTTTAGTATTGGTAATTTCAGATAAAACATGGCCATATGATGAATATATTCCTAATAATTGTCACCAATTTCTATTACATCTGACGGTGGGAATTTCTGAAAACCCCAGTACCAATTACCAGAGTACCCAAAAAAAAAACACAAAAGGTGGAGGATGTCAGTCAACCATTAAACCCCATGTAACGACGACGAAAAGGAAATACTGAACTAAGATAGAGGATCAATTTTCACAATAATCTATGGGCTTACCGTCTTAAAGCAGATTAATTGCTAAGATAAAATCCACAGAACTAGACATTATTTATACCTGTGAACCATCGGTGGATTACACTCATGGTGCAGATAGCAAAGAGCCTCAGCCACCCCCGTTGCAATCTTCAACCTCTTTATCCAATCCAAAGATTGCATGCCCTCATCTTCCTCCCTTGACTTTCTGTGCAGTGCACTTGATAAGTCACCATTCCGGACAAATCTGTAGACAAGAACCTTTTCATCTTCTTTATCAAGACAATGCCCCATGAAGGGAACCAGCCTTTCATGCAATCCCTTAGCAAACAAGTCCAACTCTGCCAGATATGAATCCTTCCTAGCCACACGGGAAGTGATCCTCTTCACCACCACAGCAGTCCCATCTTGAAGCACACCATGGTAGAGATCACCTGAGTGGCCGTGCTTGATAAGCCTCTCCTCCCCGAATCCAGAGGTGATGCTGGCAAGCTGGTCGTATGCAAATGAATCGCCGACCTTCGCCATGTTTGAGGACAATGCAGCAGGCTGAGAGCCACCAGCAACCACAGCCGCGCCGGTACTTGACACACCAGGCAGTGCACTCGGCGCCCCACTTTCCCTCTGATCACTCCCAGTCCTCCTCCTCCTCCTACCAGAGCACACAAAGCAAAGCACAACGGCTGCAATCACAGCTATCAGCAGTAAGCCTCCACCAATGGCCCCGATCAATATGTATTTCAAATTCTTGTGCCTCTTCTTCCCCGCCGGTGCAGAAGGTGTAGGCTGTGGCGTCGGGGCGGCAACCGGCCCATCATATGGCAACCCACGGATGGTATAGAACTGCTGGCAATCGGCCGGGCTCCGCTGTCCCGGTATGCCAATGAAGCAATTCAACTCAAACGACGCATTCCCACCACCACCATCGATTTTGCCGTCGAAGTAGTTCCCAGAGACATTGGCCAGCACCCGGGCAAACAGCCGGCTGAAGGAGTCCGGCACGGTTCCGTAGAATAGATTTCCGGAGAGATCCACCACCTGCGCATTGGCCGGCAGCGCAGGCCCAGCCGCGGGCAATGCGCCGGTGAGATTATTCCGAGACACGTCGAGCACGCTCAGTCCCGGGAGCGACCAGACCGCGTCGGGCAGCGCGCCCGAGAACGCATTGCCCGAGAGGTTCAGGGTCCGGAGCCTGGTGAGCCCCGCGAGCGCGGCGGCCGGGAGCGGGCCCGACAGCCGGTTCCCCGCGAGGTTGAGGTCGGTGAGGTTGGCGAGGCCCGCGAGCGCGGAGGCGGGGATCTCCCCGGAGACGCCGCAGGCGGAGATTTCGAGGGACCGGAAGGCGG
>LAPY01000716.1:54062-69883 GCA_000970635.1 Eragrostis tef
CTGGGTGGGGGGGGGGGGGGGGGAGGGGGGAATGCGAGACGGGCCAAGGGATGGAGTTGCCACGTTCCAACGGTTACGTGCATGGCTGCGCGGGCCCTGTGTCAGACGGCAATAAGTGTAGTGCGGGGCCAGGTCTCATGGAGGTGGCATGGACCGGGTCAAGCAAGTCAAAGAGGTGGGCCCAGGAAGTCCATGAAGATCTTTTCTCTGATGAATTCTGGAAAATGAAGAGGAAAATACCGGTAATCAAAACCTCTGGTTCCATTGAGCTGCTACGGACTATTTCTTTAATACAGTTTATGTGCTTTGCAGTTTCTTGCATTAAGAGATTTCACCTATGCCATCTTTCTCTTTATTTAATATATAGTACACCAAAGTATTGATTTAGAGCATGAGAGTGCCAGCGATATATTCAGTGTGTTCGGCAGGCTACAACTGCGAAAAAATAACTGCGGAAACTGCAGAAACACTGTAACGGCTTCAGAAGAAATAGTTGAAACACTGTAGCTGCTGCAAAACAACGAGGCAGGTGATTGTAACTTTGAAATGTAGAAGTACATTGATTTTCTCACGACATATTCTGGTCGATGTAAAATTATTCCTTTCCTTTTGTAGAGCAAAATCCACAATCAACTAAAGTATGCAATTGTGAATGTGTGATCACATCACCCTCGTCCTTTCCTATACTCGACTGATCGATGTTGCCGCTTCGTCCTATTCCGTCCGATCGAGAGGAAAGAATCTGGGCCAGCCTCACCCGGGTAGCTAATTGGACCCAACCCACAGCGAACAAGGGTTTCCTGTGGCCCGGCCTGACCCACAGCGAACGAGGGTTTCCTGTGGCCCGGCCTGGTTGGATATATCATCAACAAGCACAAGCAGCATCGTGCCTTGCTCTGTTGCTCAGCTGAGTCGAGATAGATCACCAGCCCTAGCTTTGCCCGTCATCGCCGTCGCCGTCTCGGTGCTGGCTCGCAGTCTCCTCGCCGGCGCCAGGCTGCGGCTCCCCTGCTTGCACGCGCTCATCAGGTAGTTCCTCCTGACTTCTACCCCGCCTCCACCTCTTTCGATTCGTTCGCAGATTCTGCTGCTCTGTGCCGTGCGGGATTTTCTTTTCTGGATCCCGGTGTAGGTCTGGCCAGCATCTGGTCATTGTTTGATTTGTTTCCGGCACTAGGTTAGTTTGTGAGGCAGGGTGGCCCGTATGCATTGGATTGCTTGCTGAATTGAGGATGAATTTCTCGCAGTTCGAATTGTGCACGAGTAATTATAGTGTTATTTGCTGCTAGGATAAGTTTTTGCCCGTAGCTTTTGCGTTGCTCCGAAGGCCATTGAGAGCGTTTTCACTTTGTTACTGTGATATTTTATTCTTTCAAGGTATGGTGGAGTAGCCTTTGCCATCAGGCTTTGTATTTAGTTTAGATTTGTTTGATAGCAATCACTCGTTTTGCGGTAACTACTGCTTCTGCAATTTTGTGTAGGCTGTAGAGAGCTTTAGTTATTGTGCTAGGGGATCATCTGGTTGGGTGACATGTATAGTTTTGGCACATCTATTTTCTGAAGTTTCAATTACCCCGTTTTTTATCAGTCCAGTATAATTTTGATTGTAGCTGCACAGAAATTTTTATGTATTTTCCTGGAAATTTTGCAGGATTGATGGCGACACAGATTTTTGCATTAGTTAGCAAGAGCCTTTTTTTTTCTTTTCTGGGAAATTTGCTGCTCAGTTCATGTAGTTTTTTTAATCTATAAGAAAATCAAATGATCTGTACCCTGACATCTGTTTTTTTCTCATTACTTGTTTAGGAAAATGTCATCAAATCCTGATGGAAGCAAGAGTTTTGCGCGTAGAGACTTGTTGCTGCAGATCCAGTCAGCAGCCCAACAGTGTTGGGAGGAAAACAGGGTTTTTGAGGCTGAACCAGGCAACAATCATCCTGGCCCTGGTGAAAAATTCTTTGGCAACTTTCCGTACCCTTACATGAATGGCTTGTTACATCTGGGTCATGCCTTCTCTCTGTCCAAGCTCGAGTTTGGTGCTGCATATTACAGACTGCGAGGCTCAAATGTCCTTCTACCCTTTGCTTTCCATTGTACTGGAATGCCTATCAAGGCATCAGCAGATAAGCTTGCAAGGGAGATTCAGCAATACGGGTTTCCTCCAGTGTTTCCTGCATTAGAGGAGGATGTAAGCTCTGAAGTGGCAGATAACCAGGCTGACCAGACTGTTATTTCCCCAGATAAGTTCAAGAGTAAAAAATCTAAGGCTGCTTCAAAGGCTGGTGTGCAGAAGTTCCAATGGGAGATCATGAAGGGCTTTGGTCTGTCAGATGAGGATATTGCTAAGTTTCAGGATCCGTATCATTGGTTGACATACTTCCCTCCCTTGGCGAAGACCTTAAGGCATTTGGTTTGGGTTGTGACTGGAGGAGGTCATTCATCACAACGGACATGAATCTGTTCTACGATGCTTTTGTCCGGTGGCAGATGAGAAAACTAAAGAAGATGGGCAAGGTTGTTAAAGATATGAGGTATACTATTTACTCTCCATTGGATGGTCAACCTTGTGCTGATCATGATCGGGCAACAGGTGAAGGTGTGCTACCGCAGGAATATGTGCTGATTAAAATGGAGGTGATCCCACCTTTCCCTCCCAAGTTGAAGGCCTTGGAGGGAAGAAAAGTGTATTTGGCTGCAGCTACATTGAGACCTGAGACGATGTATGGCCAAACAAACTGTTGGGTGTTGCCTGATGGGAAGTACGGAGCTTTTGAGATCAACGATACTGATGTGTTTATTGTGACTGCAAGGTCTACTCTTAATCTTGCATATCAGCATCTATCAAGGGTCCCAGAAAAGCCAACTTGCTTAGCTAAGCTATCTGGAAGTGATCTGATTGGTTTGCCCTTGAAGTCTCCTCTTGCTTTCAATGAAATCATATATGCACTTCCTATGATGACTATCCTAACTGATAAAGGAACTGGCATTGTGACTAGTGTTCCCAGTGATTCACCAGATGATTTTATGGCACTACAAGATTTGATCACAAAGCCAGCTTTGAGAGCAAAGTTTGGTGTGAAAGATGAATGGGTTCTTCCTTTCAAGGCTGTTCCAATAATCAATATTCCGTAGTTTAGAGACAAGTCAGCTGAGAAGGTGTGCTTTGATCTCAAGATTAAGAGCCAGAATGACAAAGAGAAGCTTGCTGAAGCAAAAAGGATGACATATCTAAAAGGATTCACTGATGGTACTATGATTGTAGGAGAGTTTAATGGCAGAAAAGTTCAAGAAGCGAAGCCGTTGATAAAGAACAAGCTTCTGGAAGAAGGCACTGCAGTGTTGTATAGTGAGCCTGAGAAGAAGGTAATGTCAAGGTCTGGCGATGAGTGTGTGGTAGCTCTCACGGACCAGTGGTACATTACCTATGGTGAGGCTGAATGGAAGCAAAAGGCAGAGAGATGTTTGGAAAGTATGAACACATTCTCAGCTGAAACCCGTAATGGTTTTGAGCACACTTTGGGCTGGCTGAACCAGTGGGCATGTTCGCGTTCTTTTGGTCTAGGGAGTCGTATTCCATGGGATGAGCAGTTCCTTGTGGGGTCTCTCTCTGATTCAACCCTCTATATGGCTTATTACACTATCGCACATCATTTGCAAAATGGAAATATGTATGGAAATGAAATAACTTCTATCAGGCCAGAACAGATGACAGATGATGTCTGGGATTATGTCTTCTGCAATGGTCCAGCACCAAAAAGTGACATCCCTCCAGCCCTGTTGGCCAAAATGAAGCAAGAATTCGAGTATTGGTATCCCTTTGATATTCGGGTATCTGGTAAGGACCTTATCCAGAACCATTTGACGTTCTGCATTTACAACCATACATCACTCCTACCAGAACATCATTGGCCCTGTGGCTTCCGTTGCAATGGGCATCTCATGCTTAATTCAGAGAAGATGTCCAAGTCGACTGGGAACTTCCGTACTCTCCGTCAGGCCATTGAAGAATTCTCATCAGATGCTACCAGATTTGCTCTTGCTGATCCTGGTGACGGTATGGATGATGCAAATTTTGTATTTGAAACCGCGAATGCTGCTATTCTGAGGCTTACAAAGGAAATTGCATGGATGGAAGAGATGGTAGCTGCTGAATCTTCCCTGCGAGCTGGGCCTCCCTCTACTTACGCTGATCGTGTTTTTGCGAATGAAATGAACATTGCTGTGAAGGAAACTGAGAAGAGCTACAATGCCTTCATGTTCAGAGATGCCTTGAAATCTGGGTTCTATGACCTCCAGCTGGCTAGAGATGAGTACAGACTCTCTTGTGGAGCGGCAGGCATGAATCGTGATCTCTTGTGGCGGTTCATGGAAGTCCAGACCAAGCTTATCACCCCAATTTGTCCTCATTATGCTGAGCATGTGTGGCAGAAGATCGTGAAGAAAGAAGGCTTTGCAATAAAAGCTGGTTGGCCTATTTCAGACACCCCGGATCCTACTTTAAGAATTGCAAACAAGTACTTGCAAGATTCCATAGTTTTGATGAGGAAGCTGCTTCATAAGCAAGAATCTGGTTCCAAGAAACCCAAGAAGGGAGTTGCGCCTCCTCCATCAGAGGGGACTAAGATGAACATTGGCCTTATTTACGTGAATGAGCATTACTATGGTTGGAAGGAGCAATGCTTGAAGGTGCTCCAATCTAAATTTGATAGCCAGGCACGATCATTTGCACCAGACCAAGAAATTATGGAGGCACTTAAGAACTGTTCCATCGGTCAGGAAGCAAATTTCAACCAAGTTCAGAAGCTATGCATGCCCTTCATTAGGGTCAAGAAAGATGAGGCGAGAGAGGTTGGCCCTCATGCTTTGGACCTGAGGCTTCCTTTTGGAGAGATAGATGTTCTTGAGGAGAACATGGAGCTGATCAGGAGGCAGTTGGGGCTTGAGCATGTAGAGGTATTGTCAGCCTCTAATGATGTTGCTCGTGCTAAGGCGGGTAAATATGCTTCTCTGCTGAATCAGAATCCGCCATCCCCTGGTGAGCCAGTTGCTATCTTCATAATGAAGGAGGAGTTTGAAGCCCAAAACTGAAGTTAGCTTGGAGCCTTGGTCGTTGATGATGACGAGAGGGCATTGGGATGTTCTTTTCCTTATCCATTTTATTTCTGGACATGTTAACTTAGGTTTGTCGAAAACAATTTTGCTTGCTATTCCATGTAAGACATCAAATGTTATGTGAAACTGGTGCTGCCTTTAGTTTCTTGTTTTCAAAGAATATTCTGCTGTAAGGATTGGTTTCTATTTGTTGCTCAGATCATTTATTTACCCCTTATTTTTTCCGTATGCTTATCCCCATGACCTATAAATTTCAAAGAATATTCTGCTGTAAGGATTGGTTTCTATTTGTTGCTCAGATCATTTATTTACCCCTTATTTTTTCTGTATGCTTATCCCCATGACCTATCAATTCTGTATTCACTAAATGAGAAGTTACAAGTTTCTGCAACTGACTTTTGGGAGAGTGTACTTCCCTTGATGTGGTAACAGAGTTGTTAAATGTGTTTTCTTGTGCTCTACCTTTGAAACTTCAACATACAGCTTTGTAAGAGCTCAACATACAGCTCTTTATCTCTTAGTTGAAGGGTTCTGCAGTTCTTATTTTGTTGATAAGAAGTCAGCCATATACGAAAATGTAAACTTAGAACTGCAGTGTGTTTTGGTCTTCAAAGTTTGGATGCCAAATTAAATTTATGCATGGTATTTGTGTCTGAAAAAAAAAGGTCTTAGGTTTATTTCAGACAATGACGATGGACTTAATTATAAGACATATTCTGGGCTACCAGTGCAACACAAGGATGCATATTGCATAGTTAGCAATCTATCAGCATGATTCCTGGCAATCGCATCTAAATTTCCCTATTTAAAGAAATATGACATTCCTACTTACATGAGATGGTTTCACTAAATTATATCATCCATGTTCAGCCATGCATACAGATGAAAGGATATGGGTTATGGAGATATTGTCCTGGTAAGTTCTTTTTTACTGATGATTAACAGTAGCATATACAAATAGAGGTGAAATTCATATTGTAAGTTTAGGCACATCTAGAATTTGAATATGTATTTATCCTAAAGTTTAGGACCATTTAAATACCTGTCTGGTTGCTGCTAAAATTGAGTGCTTGGTAGGTCTCACACTCTTGCTAGACTGTTTCCGACCCTTGATGATTAGTTGCATCAGAATTAGAATCTTAAATATTTTGTTCTCTTCAGTATTCATTTATGTTTATGATTTTCAGGAAATGGATTGCTACATGCTTGAAGGTTATAACAACACGTGTGTCCTGAAGCTTTCTACATGGAATCAGTAAGCAGTCAGCTGAAGACGTTCTAATTAATTTTACATGGCTTCTGTGATGACATGGATAAACTGTTCATAGCCCACTCGTCATCCTTGGTTATATGATTCATTTTAATATGATACTCTAATAAGCAATTTAATACATATCTGATCTGTTCTTGCATGCCTTTTTTTAAACTATTTAAACTATGCTTCAGTACTCCTTGAGTTTAAGACTTACCAGAACATTATTGCATTGCTTCTGTAGGTGACCATGGAAGCAGGACACATCCATTGGTTATGAAAAGGGTCTACTATTCCTGAGCCAACTATTTGTACTGATTTTTCTTTTAGCCATGGGTGGGTACATTGACAATGATATAAGAACGTGATTTTGCTGACTATGTATGCTTGTTACTGAAATTGAAGTTGGAATTATGAAAGGTACACACTTCATTTGTCTTGAGCTTCTTAATCCTCTAATCTGTGTCCTTTGGACCAGACTACGCATGAAAATATGATTAATTGGTATGGCATTATGTTCATCAGTCATTCAGAAAGTGAATGTGTGAGTTTATCACATTGTATGCATTTGCCATTGCAGTTACTAGATCCTTGCCTTAAGTTAATGGTTGTTGTCTGCTGAAACAGACTACACATTTTTGTCTTCTTTTTTTTTCAGAGAAAAAGTTGTTAATTGAGGGCTTTTATCTGGTTACATGGCAATGCTCAAAATGTAAGGTATGTGTCGCCAAAGTAAAATATGCTATGAATGTTGATACCTGGATATTCGTGAAGGAGAAGGTAGAGCCTAAATTTTAACTGAAGTTTCTTTGATTTTTCCATGAAACAGTAGTTGCAAAAAGGAAGCTAAAATTGTATTGTCCCTTAACAATATTAGTGAAAGTCACATGGGCGTCTGATTATTATCTTGTAGTATATACTATATGATGGTGTAGAAATCCTGACAAGATTTTGTTTGTATTCTGAAACACATATGGTTCTCTGCTTCGAAAATCACTAAGAGTGTGGAACTGATCTTTTCTCTCTTTGCTTTGATATTGCTGCATGGCTTTTATTTAGATAGCCATGAAAGTCTGCACTACTTAAGAAGGAATGCACTTCTTTTAAACTGGAACAGAGGATTAAGGTTCACTCTTTCTGAAGCCGGAAGCCAGTCATCTAATTATACTTCTATGTAAATTTCTTCCTTTACATGTTCAACATCTGCCTGTTGAAATTATGTTTTTCTGTCGATATAGAAATACCAAAGACATTAGTGGAGACAGAATCTCTTCCATTCATTTGAGTCAATATCAGGGATGCTATCTTGTATGGAGCTTAGGGACATGAAATATTTCAGAGATCACCTCTTTTGCTCTGAAAGCATGATGCTTCTATTATTTTGCATTTCCTCTTGAAAAGAGTTTATAGAACAAGTCACGATGCAAGAATTTGATGTCCTGCCCTTCAAACGTGAATACTTCTCAATGTTCATGTTTACTACTAATTGTGAGACCGGAGCTCATTATTCCTCATCTTATGATGTCATGTCGTATTTTATGACAGGGCAGCGGTATTACTTAAGGTATTTTTTGAGTGTTCCTGTTAATTATATATCCTGCAGAAAACACCAATTGCGTGAGTGTGCCTGTGGCTTGACGAAATTTCCTTCCATTCTTGGTTATGCTTTATTCATTTACATCATCGCTATGACAATTTTTCAATTTAGTTACATGTAGTTTCATTCTTGAAACTTAACTGAAACTTGATTGTATGCAACAGAGAGCTAAGATACACAAGACTCACTATGTTTGACATGTTCTTATTGACATGTTTGATATGTTCGGAATAATTGTTAACTAAATGAACGTTATTCTGGGTATCTGATCTGTGCTTGTGCATTGCTCATATTAGGTTGTATTATGTGGTGTCTTACAATTCCATTATCTTCTGATCAATATATGTAATTTCCTTGGCTGTACACAGAATTGAAATTCGCCAACATAAATCCTGATTTACTTTATCCATGTTAAGCATCCAATGATTTATAGAGGATATTTCTGTTCGCGCAATTGATTTGCCACTCAATGGAACTAGCCTTGGTACCAGTGTCGACTTTACTGAGGGTTTCCAAGTGCCAAATACTTCGAATAGTTGCATGTCTGCTCAGACTGTGGTAGAACCAGTCTATTATTCTAATCTTATAGTCCATGATGCCTCCAATTATGTTCTGCTCCTCAGCTTTTTCATGGATCTCTATTCGGGTGTTTTTTTTAATCATACATGTGGTTTAAACCATTATGGCATTCTTGTTAACAACACAATTAGTAAAAAAATATATTGTATGTTGCCTACTTCCCTGCTGGAGAACTTATCTTTACTTGCTCATGTTAATTTTCTGTGTTCTTACACCAAAGTTCTGCTGCTGTTTATGGTCTACATGGAAAACATATAAGATGGTGTTTTGGCTGAATCGTTACATAGAGTTAGTAATATTTCATCTCACAATTCTGCTGTGTGGATGCGCATGCATGTGCTTGATTTGCGCTCCAAAGATTTGCATTAGTTACTTTTAATAGTTGCTTACAACGGCATAGTTACTTTTAATAATTCATTACCGCTGCTTTCTTGGGTTCTTATTTGCGATTGTTAATTTTGTTTACAGTAAATATATCTGTTTCTTCCACTCTTAAAAGTATGCTTCAGGCACAGGGTACAAAGCTACTGCCGAGCAGTCTTCAGTGAATTAGAAAAGATGCTTAATTTGTATAGACGACTTTAGTAATATTCATGAAGAATCTGTGCTTTGAGGGTAGCAAACTTGCAAACTTGCCTTGATGTAGACCAATGGTCTAAATTATAAGTATAGACTTTTTTTTGCACTGTAAATGTTTGTTTCGTAAAAAGGTAACAGCGAATTTTGGGTTAGTTGAGCTTGATTCTATTATTGTTCTGTGTTTTCACACAAGTGATTTAGCTTTAGGCCCTGATATTACACTATAGTGCCCTAGGTCTCAGTGAAATATATGCATGTGAACATAAACATAAGCTGACCATTGTTCCTCAATCCTCAGTGTCATCAGAGTATACGTTTTGCGTCTGGGCCTTTATGTTATACTGCTATAGTGAGTCAGTTCTCACTGAAATATATGAAACTTAAATATGGCCTGATTACTACTCAGTTGTACTGCTTCCATTGAGCTATATTTCTTATTTAGATCTTTGTTTCTCCGTTGATAACTAACTCGAGTATTTTTTAAAACAGTCTGGTCTGGTGTGTTCAAGTGAGCTGCTCTTCTTTGGTTGTTTCCTGTGCTGGATTTTGCATTGTGCTGTCGACTCTGCTGAAATGAATGTAAGGTATAATTCATGCCTCTCTGTTATGGTTCTTTCGTGTTCTGAATGCCCAGATATATTCCTTTGGTTTTGTAGCTGTTTGATCATCTCTACGCCCGCGGCACCCCACCCTGTTACCATTGATGTTCATTCTGTTTTTCCCTGTATTTTTCCCTTGAATGCTTCCCTGTGTGTTGTTCCTATGTTCTGCAGCCTACATTATTACTATTCGGTGCTACCGTGTACTGACAGAAGGTTTTCTCCCCCTTTTTATTTCTCCCTTTTTTTGTCTGTTATATGTGTACGGTTGGCCTTTGGGAGTCTCTTGGTTTTTCTAGTGGGGATGTTTTCCGTGGGCAAGTCATACGTGTTACTTCCATCTGTGTGCTCTGTACGTTTTTCTTTTTATTTTTCCTGTTTTTCCTCCTGGCGTACCTCATGGGCCTGTTTCTCGATGTCGTTCTTGCATGTCTTGGGAGTCATCATAGAAGTTGCTGAGTTGTAGACACTGCGGCGAGTGGAGTTAGAGCTTGCTATCATAAAACTGGCCTAATTATGGAACTGAAATCTGAACCATGTGTTGACCGCCTGTTTAACCAGCAGTCTATGTATCTGTAATTTTGTATCTCCTTAGCGTTTTGTCTTTCCCTGCGATTGTTGTGCCATCGACACGACTAACTATTCCATACGCTTTTCTCTTGTACAGAAAACCATGCTCGGTTTACACATCTTCCAAATCTTGTTGTCCATCAGTAAACGGCACACAAGGGCGCACCTCCATCCACGAGTGAATAGATTAGTTCCAGGGTATTATTGCTTATATCTAGTACATGTCTGATTCTACGGAATGGACTATGGAGTTATTGACCATTTCTGTAGTCATTTTCTGAGAGAAACTTCTAGGATGTCCTGCTGCCACCGAGGAGATTGCCACGTGGATTGTTAAAGGGTCAAAAGAAGCCCACCAGAGTAGAATTCATGACGTGGATCTGCTCCTTATCTTCTCTTATTATACTCTTATAATATTATAACCGGTAATCGCTACATGCCTTGGTAATCAAGGAAGCAGCAACACCAATTATCAGCTTCTTAGCCCTCAGTCTCCATTCTCCGTCATGCCATAACCAACTATGGCTTCTGTCTGCAACAGCTCCTTGCCTTCAAGGTGCTAGTATAATTTAGTACTTACCGTGGCAATCAAGGAAACGACACCACCATTTAACAGCCTCTTAACCCCCTGTCCAAAGTATCCATCCCTCGGTCATGCAAGAAGCAAGTATGGCTTCTATCTGCAACAACTCCTTACCTTCATTCAAGGTATGTTGTCTCTGTTCTCAGCCGTTACGAGTATTAGGGTTTAGGGTATGATGATGAGTCTGCTATCTCTGTTGGCATTTGCACCAATCTACAGCATCAGGTCCTCCTCTGAGCTTCTTGTGTCCTGCCTCTGTTGAAGGTCATACTTGGATCATCATCCCCGGCGCGCCGTGAGATCTTGGCCGACATGGGACATGAGTTCACTGTCATGGTTAGAGGGTGATATCAAATTGTTGTCTCTAGATGCCTTGCTATTTTCTCGCTGCTCATGTCTAGTCCCTATAATGTCAGAGTGCTGACATCGATGAGAAGGCCATCAGAAGGGATAAACCAGAGGAGCTTGTCAAGGCCTTGGCTGAAGCTAAGGTATACGTGTACAAGCAGTAGCAGCTTGTTGTTGCTATGGACTGTGATGTTATTGTTCCTGGTGTTCGTCGTGCAGTGACACTAGCTGTCGTGTTTCTTGAACTTTAGGCCCAGGCGATCAAGCAGAAGTTTCATGTCGGCTGTGTACCAAACAGGGATCGACCCATTCTTCTGATCACTTCTGATCAGGTATGGATATTCAGGTTCATGCTTCGATGGATTCAGTTTTGTATTTGTGTGGATTTACTCCTGTATCCATCCAATCAATCTGCTCTTGGGTAAAGGTTATGGTGAGCAAAGGGGTGATAAGGGAGAGGCCAAGGAGCGCAGAAGAAGCCAAAGAGTTTATTCGGGGTGTGTAGTTCTCCCTCCTTGCAAATGTCAGCTGTGTTATGTCTGAAAAGGAATTGCTCTCTTCTGGGAAAGCAATGTCATCATGGATCTTTTTCTATTTTTCGTGTTATTGACAGGTTATTCGGGTGATCGAGCATTTGCGGTGAATTATGTTCTTGTGACCAACCTGAATACGGGGGCTACAAAAGGAGGCTGGGACATACCTGAGGTCGTTAATCAGATATCATGATACATTTAAAGTTCAAATATTAAGGTCATCCCATTTTTTTTACTTGAATTGTCAAATCAAAATGGTGTTTGTTCTATGCTGCCTTCTGCAGATCAAGTTTCAGCACATACCGGATGAGTTCATCAACAAAGTGGTAATACCCGATATCCTGCAAACAGTATGTATTTTTCTGCTTCTAGTATTGCAATAAATGGAAACTATTAGTAGAAGAAAAGCGTATATGAAATGTCATTATTATTGGTTTAGGTCAAGGACGGCTATATGACCTGCGTGGCTGGCGGGCTTAGGCTGACAGATCCGTCAGTACTACCTTTCATCAAAGAATTAGTGAGCAATTCCTCGTACTTTTACATAAAACATATAGCTATTCAACAGATTGTATTGCTTAATTTGCAACTGGAGAACAACATCAAATTTAGCCTTTTGTTCTCATCTCTTGTTACCCAGGTCGGTACGGCTGATAGCGTTAGAGGACTCCCAAGGGAGCTCACTGAGAAGCTTATTCGAGAGTTGCTGGAAGCAGAGTGAATCGTTTTGCTAACTGATATAGTGATGTTGAGTAGAGCTGTCAGGTGTAAGAGAGCAATGAGAGAGAGTATTTGGCAAATCTGTACTGCGCAATTTCAGAACGGTTCAGCTGTATTCTCCTTTATGGTACCTTGCGAAATAAGATGAACTGCATTTCCTCCATTCGTCCAAAAAGAAAAAAGAAAAGTATCCCCCCCTTTTAAATTTGATATTAAAACTGCATTTCCCTCGTGGTTTCGAGTTGAACTGTTGTTGCTGTGGCACGTTTAGCTTACAGTTCCATGGCCTGCCGCTTGGCTCATCCTACGCAAGTTTTGAAAAGCTTCTTATAAGCGGCAGGAGGCATGAGAAGTGTACATCCTGCACAAGCTTTTGGAGGAAAAATGAAATACATTTTCGTTATTAATTTTTTTTGAGGAGTATTTTTCGTTATTAATAAAATACTGAAAATGATAATCGTTTGTGGCTTCGGCCCTAACATGATGGGCCGTTCTTGGCCCAAAAGCCTCCTCGCGGCACTGGGCCGAGGACAGGAGCGTGGCCACTCTCGCCTCGCATCGTCGATTTGTCGTCCTCTTTCGTGATCTCGTTCCGCCGAAGCATGCCGGTCCCTGCCTCCCTGGCAGCCGTCGACCCGTCGTCGGCGTCCTCCTAATCCAGATTAGGATATTTTTTCCTTCAATTGGTAAGGAACCCTAACTTTGTTGTATATATAATTTCTAAGGGTGCGGCGTGCGCGCACAAGATTGGTATCAGTTTGACGCCATGGGGACATGGGAACCAAGGGCCGGCACAATTTATTGTTCGAATGATCCTGGCGTGACGAATTGTCCCGGCAAAATTTGTGACAAATTGATTGTTCTTTAGAAGACTCATGATAAGAAACTGCTAATTTAATTTGTGTCTAAGATTGCCGCCTTTTGAGGTAAACAAATCGATGAAGTGTACATTTTCTGGGAGATCTTAGTTTGTGATATTTAGTTGCTCTCAATGTGCATATCCTTTACTCATTTTCTCCTACTGGTTAGTGATTGAATAACCAACTCTTCTGCTTTTATTTTCCTGGAAAAAAGTCTCCTGTATTGGTGAAAGCGAGTGGAACTTCAGAGTTGCTTCCTTTCGTCATTGTGGATATTTTCAGGCTTCCTCTATGCATGGTTTGTTTAAATTCATATTTGTACATCCGAAACAAGAATATAGCTTAGGACTCTGCACTTGTCTCATTACCTTATCAGATGAGTGCGTCTGTGTATGTAGCCATTGCTCTTCATTATAAAGGGAAAAGTACAGCTATAATGAGAGCTTGTTCGAAATCATCCATAAAAGAACACATCTGTCCCTTTGTAGCCAAAATGAGCCAACATGGAAGAATGATACACTATTTGAAGAGCAGCTTCTGCCTGGTCTAATTGTCATCTTTACATGAACCTTCTTCTTTTTTTTTTCCCATCCGATGAAAGCATGCAGTTCGTCAAAGTGCCTACAATGGAAGCCAAGTTCTTCCGGTTCCTGAAGCTCGTCGGCGTCGGATACAAAGCCAGGACGGAGCACGGAGGCCGCGAGCTGTTCCTGAAGTTGGGATACAGCCACGAGGTGCAGTTCACCGCCCCGCCCGCCGTCCGCGTCTTCTGCTTCAAACCCAACATCATCTGCCGCACCGGCATCGACAGGGACAGGGTGCACCAGTTCGCCGGCGCCGTTCGTATCTGTAAGTTCCAGGAGAAGTACAAGGGGAAGGGCCTGTCGTACTTCGAAGAGCCGAAGCCGCAGGGCGTACTAGAGTATAATAAGTGACGCAAGGGTTAGCCTCCGCATTCGGGTTTCAACCTGTTAATAAGACACTGAAACACATACGTAGTAACCCAGTGCTGAATTATATGAGTTTCTGACGAACCTGTGTGACTGCTATTCCTAGCGGGACAGATCAACGAGTTCATTCTTTGTTGGCGTCAGCTGCTGTTCATGCGCCCCCTTCAATTGTACCGTGTTCGTTGCTATCTGTTGTTTTGTTCGTCTTTTCTGCAGTTCCATCACAGTATTTGATCTTTGGGTCATAAGGTTTCGTGAACCAGATGTTTATGCTCAGCGAGATCATCGTTCTCGTTTTCTGGATGTACGAGCTGTGACAATGACGCGATGAATTAAGCTGCACGAACACGAGCGGTTGAGTTACGTAACCGTGTGATGACTTTGCAATTTGCATCCGCCAACATAAACTGATTGTGATGTGATTAATTGTCAATGGAAACGTACAGGCTGCACGTTGCAGGTTGATGGATCACCGAACGAATGTGCAGCCCATATGTTTTGGCATACGCTCGTTAATAAGACAACGAGTTTGCACGTTGCATACACTCGTTCAGTTTTGGCACGCGGAGTGCATTTGAGACATATTCAACGCTGTCACCTGTTTTGATTTCCAAAAAAAAAAAAACGCTGTCACCTGTTTTTTACTCCGCTAAACTAAGGACGAGTATGAAATTTACCGACACACGTGCATGATTAGCTGATTTTTTATGAAAATTATGCTTTGTAACAAAATTTATTGGAATACCACTTTGCATCAATGTGTTACTCTCTTTTACTTTACACACTTGCACGACTGTTGTGTTTGATAAGTGAGATTTCGTTTGGAGCACATGCATGTAAGGTTCGTTTATCATAGTTGTACGATTATCAAAGAAATATTTCCGTTACAGTTTTTAAACTTGAAACGTTTCTGTAATGAATCAAAATATTGTGAAATCACTTGGATCATTGTATCTCGTGTCTCAAAATTCATTGAGAAACTTGAAACATTTCTCTAACTGGAGAAACGAAAGAAGTTCCGACTAGATGAAACCATGTACTGTTTCCAACATATTGTCTTTTGCATGTGTTTTTTAGAAACACCAAAAATAAAATAATACATTATATATGCTACTTGAAGTATCTCATCTCTTCATATATCCTGAAATATCCTCTTGTTTGTCAGCTTTGGAAACATCAAAATGAAAACTAACGGGAGACAAAATATAAATTTCAGCAAAACCGTGTTTTTGTTCATTGTAGGTGCAAGTATAAACTTACTATTTTTTTGACTAACGTTTATCCAACCTTAAACAAATTTAAACGTGCTGAAACCACAAAGAATTTATCTGAAAGCAAGATTTTCGCAAAAAGCTTGACATTTCATGAAATTATTTAAACTGGTGAGTAATGCCCTAATTCTCGGTTTGACGAGTCCGAAGGAGGAAACAAAACACTGAACCGAAACCGAGAGCCCTTCTAATAGCCCGCTCCGAGGTGAGCTCAGAAACTCGTCCTCCCCTTCGTCCTGCCCCATCCCGCCGCCGCCTCCCCAACCCG
>LAPY01000716.1:72369-85266 GCA_000970635.1 Eragrostis tef
TTTACAGCGGCGGCGGCCAGGGGTTTCACCCGCAGCACCATTCCATGTTCAAGGTCAGTGATCTGGGCCAAGAAGCCGCACGATGCGCTCGGGCCACCCCCGCAGAGGGAGACGGCGTTAAACCGGTTGCAACTCACTATGCTTTATGCTGTACTGTGCTAGTTCGTGTAAATTTATTTTCTAGTTTAGTTTCTTTTAACAATCTCCTGCGTTCTTGCTTATCATTCAACTATGTAACTGTAAATGCATTAACATATATGAAAGAAAGAAAGAAGCCAATGATCATGCACTTTCCATTGGATGCTTACATATAGCATTTCAAACGTTCAGCTCTTGGAATGGGCCATCTTCGTGGCTGCCTACAATTCTTCGTCTTGGTGTGAGTTGCTGTCACAATGGTACTCTTGAGGCTCGTTGGTTACTCAGTGCAAATCAGTAACAAAATTTCAGTCTCCAGAGAGATGTGATCTGGACAGTGCTTTGAAGTATGATGATACCATTTCACCTAAAGAGGGGTGTAGCTGGCCCAGATCACCGATATTACCTATCTCTGATAGGAGACGGGCACAAAGTGAGGTCAATATGCTGAGCCTACTCATGCCAAGTTGTGATCAAGCTAAAGCTTCTGCAGTGTCCTAAACTATTAGTTGTTGGCTGTATACAAGTTTCACTGCTCCATTGCTGTCCGTGCTCAAGTTTAGTCTTCTTGGCTGTAGCTTTAGTGTTAACCAGCTCCACAGCATGTGGCTTCGAAACAGGTTAGCTAGTGTAGCCTTGTAATGTCGGAGCTCGAATTGGCAGTCCGCTGCTCATGCGTATGTTTCAATTTCTTTGCTACCGACTAAAACATGGGACTGCTGACCTAGAAGAATCAGCTAAAGCCGAATAGAACTGTACCAAGATTCAAAATTTCTGGTCATTTATGAGAGATTATACATTACATGACCATGCACGTGCAAGTAAGAGTTAGATGATTCAAATCCAGCTATAACTGTTAAACAGCAGCAGTAGTTTTCCTCAAGCAAGTTGGGGTAGGCTAGAGATGAAACCCAACAAGAGCCACAGAGCAAGTTGGGGCAATTTTTTCATGGAGAATTTTTGTTCTGTGTGGGTTTGTGCATGGCTGTCCTTGCCCATTTTGAGATCTGATATGGTGAAATTCTGGTTTGTGACCTAAGCATGTTGGGTAATATCTTAATCTTGTGGTCTTAGAGTTCTCTAGGAGACAATTCGCATGAACTTCGTTTTTTGCTTTTCTGAAGTGAGCGTGCTTGTGATACAAATATGTTCTATTCATGTTGTGTTACCTGAACTTTCATCTCAAGCAGGGAAAACAAACATCTGCATGCACACATAAGTATCAGTTTAATACTTGTCTGTTAATTGATGGCCCCACGACTTGCATATTGGAATGAATGAAACTTAACTGTTTAAAAGATTGTTTGCTTGGGCAAGAACTGTTCACCATTTGGTTTCTTTTTGCATGAATAGTATTTAATTCTCGAGTTTACTGATTTCAACAGCTTGAATTATTGTCGCCTAGTTCAATAACTGTTATCCTAGTTTTCAGCGTTTACTTCAAAGTTCTTTGTGGTCATTTTGTTGATTATGTTTTCCTGTTGCAGTATGTACGTCCCGGGGCTCCTGGTGCTCCAATAGGTGGTGCTCCTGGTGCTCCTGGTCAATTCCGCCCTCCTGGGCCCCCAGGCGCTTTCCCTGGTCGAGGAAGAGGTGACTGGAGGCCTGCTGGTGGTAGGGGCATAAATAAAGGCTTTCATTCAGGCTACGGAATGACTCCATGGGGTGGTTCAGGGCGTGGTTTTGGTGGTGGATTGGATTTCACCCTTCCTCCACACAAGTAAGTTAACTGTTGGGCATGCTAATAATGATAATTGTACTTACACGATACCCCTTTATGTTCAGTTCTTCTGCACTTTTCTTATTCATATCATGCCATCTTAATCATAATTTCACTGTAGATGCAAAGAAATTATGTTGTAGGACCCAAGTCCATATAGGCAGCTTGTAGCACTAATCTGGAGAGCACTTTGACATCCAACTGCACAATTGGACCAAGTCCACTATGGGCTTCAATATGTGTGCATCCCGTGCAGACAGTGTCAGGCATATGCAGTCATGTAGGATTAAAAATACACTTATTCTGTTAATCCAGAGTTCTGTATGATAGTGTGGCAATGTCTAGCTGTCTGTTATCCCCTGAAGGTTGAGCTGTTTTCATTAGGATAAAGCATGACAAGGCTGGAGATATTTAGGGACAAATTTTATTCATCAATCTGTTTTTATTTGAAAACAAGTCACACGGCCTGTAATTTCTGGGGCTGGAAAACATGCAAAAATAGTATACTCTAAGGACAGATATTGGAAAAAAAAATTTATGACGTGCGACAGGTGAGAGAGACCCTCTTTGTGTCTGTGATCAACCAGGTCTATCAAATGATACTTTTGATAACTGAGGTTTTTGATGTTAGAAAATATTATGGAAGAATCCACATGCACTGGAGAATTAGTGCATCATATTAGGGGGAATAGATTCACTCATACTGTCAGTTCAGGGCATGTTCGGTTATCCTTACATGCATAACAATACTTACCCCATCCCATAGTTCTGTAGCTGTCTCACAATGTGCCATATACTATGTTTTTACGAGAGTCTTGGAACATTGATGATAGTTTACTGCTTGGAAGGGAGTTTAATTTTTCTTTTCTGGTATAAATTACCAAACTTGGATCACATAATTACATAAATGTCCGCACACATAAAACTATAGAAAAGTGTAGAACAAATGCATCATATTTATCCAAGCTTCTCCCTACGCGCTCAAATTTTGCAGTATTTTTTAAGGATTCCAATTGAAACATTTTGAGGCACATTTTGTTCAAAATGAAATAATTGAATATGAACATGAATGGCAGGGATGTGCTTTGCTATATCCTATGCAAATCTGGTTCACTCTGGGTAACCAGACCTGATAGTGTATGCACTTTAGATTCCCAAGCGTGTAGAATCACTAAGCACCCTGTGCTAGTTGCTTGTGTCATTTTTTTTTTGTTTCATTTATGGTCAACAAAGCAGTGAGTTTAGACGACTGATTAGTTATTTCTGATTTGTATATTTTTTACTGTGAGAGCCAAGTTCATGCTCATTCATTGTTTTCGTTAATCCTAAATACTGTTTATTGTTTGAGCCAGGACAATATTTGATATCGACACGGATACATTTGAGGAGAAGCCATGGAAATACCCTGGTGCTGATGTTTCAGACTTCTTTAATTTTGGCCTTGATGAAGAGAAGTGGAAAGACTTTTGCAAGCAGCTGGTGAGTCTGTTTTTCACATTTGCTGTGGGTAATGTTGTTTTTCTTAGTTTCATTCATTTAAACTATGATATTTATTATATCACCAGGACCAATTGCGACTGGAATCCACAATGCAATCTAGGATAAGGGTGTATGAGAGTGGCCGCTCAGAACAGGTTTGTTATAATCCCATTACAGAAACATCATCCTGCTTTATCAATAGTGGTGATATCAACGGTTCTTTATTAATTTGCCTTCAGGACTATGACCCAGATTTGCCACCAGAGCTAGCAGCTGCTACTGGTCATCCAGAGGCATCTGCTGACAACCGCAATAAAACAGATAACGGTCATGCAGATTTCAGCAGCCAAGGAAGAGGTCCTGCGAACGCGCGCGCTCCAGTGGTATGGAGTTCCCTCCACCTTATTCTTTTTATCTGATCCATGTTTTCTTTTGAATCGATGTTTGTCATGGTTTATTCCCTGTTATGCTTTCTCATGCCATGGTTTGATGCATGTAAGATGGTTACTTCCAAGCATTTACATATAATGTCGTCCATTGTCCATATGCCACAGATTCATGTTTGATCCTTTCACGCACTCAATCCTGTGTTCGATTTTTATTAGTCATCGGCAACAGAGAAAAAATAAATTTATGTCATCAATAGCTATCCTTAGGAGTCATTTTGGTAGCAAGGACCTGTTTGTTTGAGCTGGAGCTTGGGAAAAGCTGACTGTTGGCTTTGGCTGTTAGGGTTTGCTATTGGCTTTGTAATATATATTTTTAGCTTCTCTGCACACCAAAAGCTGGAAAAGAAGCTCTGGGTGAGCATTTCACCTTTTAGTTCATTTCCTCAAAAACGGGCTTTTCAGCATTTTGTTTCAGCTTCTGGCTCAACTGGAAAAGCCAGCAAAAGCTGAAACAAACAGGCCCCACAAGTATGGACTTGATCTTACAGAACTCTTACAAAATTCCATAGCCTTTTCTCCCCTTGAAGATGCGTGAATGCCAATATTTCTTTTAGTTATAGAGCATTTTTCCACTGTTTATTTTTCTTCATTTTTCTTTGCTGGCTTCTTTTCATTCTTTAGTCATGTGAGTTTGCTCTTCAGATGACAGGGAGACCTATACAAGTCGAAACTGGTTATGGAGAACGACTTCCATCTATTGATACACGCATACCTCGAATGCGTGAGTCGGATTCTGTTATCGAGGTAAAGCTGTTTTCATGGTTTGGCCTGTGTGCTCTGCTCTATGTGGGGGCAACTTGTGCTGTTTGGATTGCATATCAGTTGTGTACAAATCACTATTAACATTACGTTTCTCTGTAGATTGTATGCCAGGGCCAGGACTCAACGGTTGATGACACAATGGACCAAATTGAGAAGGATTCTCAAGGAGAAAATAAAGAGGCAAATGACTCTGAGGATGGCAAGCCCTATCAGTCAGATAAAATCAATAATACTGGTCATAACTCAAAATTTGAGAAGACAGAACATAGAAGACGGCTACCAGTATCATCTGAAAGTGATATGTTGTCAACGGATGTCCATGGTCGGCCCCCTCCGAGCTACAAAACAAGAGGTTCTCCTCGTGGAGGAAGGTACGCTATATTTTTTAACGTCGACTGGATATTGCATAGCTTGGTTCATTTCATGTGATTCCCTCGGTTTAGTTTCCATCGTGAGGTTACTACATGTCTTGTTCACTGTACTTAACCAGATCGTTACTGAACTGTCAGAAGATAAAACACATATTTACTGCACGGTGATTGTCCTCTATCATTATTTGCTAGTGTTGCATGTGTTGTTGATCCTTGTCTAGTTGTCTTACTAGCGATCCAGTATCATTTTCGGGCAAACTGATTAGTAGTGCTGCCTGTTTTAACATCGCTGCCCTGCTGGGGAGATAGCAGGGCCCAAAAGTATTGACCTGGGACAGTGGCTTGAAATATCTGGAGCCAAAGATAGGGCTCATATGGGTCAAACTGATTTTCACTCTTTGTTCTAGCAGGTGGTGGAAAATAGTCTCTATCCATTGCACAAGAACCTTCAATGTTTTTCTTTTCCTCCTATAATTTGCGTTAATTACTAATTCGAATAATACATGGTTTAATGCTGATAGAAATGTTCTTTACCTAGAAGCTGGGGCAAGTCACTAAATTTACTCATTCTCTTTGACTAAAATGCAAAAATAAAGTAAAATAAAGGAGAAATAAACGCTAAACAGTAGATATTTGTTGTCAAAATTGTTAACATAAAAACTAAATTAATGAATAAATTGCATGTCATCCTGCTTAGAATATCATGTAGGCCCCTCCTACTTTACTACTCCCTCCATTCTGATTTTGTTGACGTTGGAAACTAACCAGCGTGAACAAAAAAAAATGGAGGGAGCAATATTTTAGGACATTGAAATCACCAATGCACACCCTGACCTTTTTTTTGTAATAAACTCAAGATTTTCTGGTGCCAGGTCTTTTAGTACCATGCTGACAAATCAAAATACTTTTACGTATCTTGGTGGTCAAAATTTGAAATGTTAAAATTTATATATGTATTTCACATTGCTGCCTTCATTGTTTCATTTGTAAATGTGTTTCTTGTAAGTTGTGTTTTACATGGCTGCCTTCATCCTTCCATAAATGTTGAAATTATATTTGTAATGCGTGTCCCTAAAACTTATCTCAGGTCATTGAAAGGAAGCTCACTGGGTCAAAGCTCTAGTCGAGAAATTGAAAGCTCCAACGAAGTGATACCTCGCCAAACATTCTCAAAGAGACGTCATGATTCCCGGATAGAGAACCCTGCTGAAGGCTCAGAAACTAAGGGTGACTCAGAAGGGTCACCTATTGCTACTGATGATGCAGCAGATAAGCTGAGCACAGATCACATTGATGACAACGATGATAGGATCGCACTGGTTGATAGTGTTGAAGTGGAGGGTGACGATGCTACCTCAGACCCTAATACACCTAGTGAGGCTAATGAGGGTGATAACTTGGTTCACCCTCGTAGAAAGAAGAAACCCATTTCTGTGGTTGAGCAGCCAACTGGACAAAATAGCAGTGAGCAAGATGAATTGAGGGGATTGAATAGTGACAATAGCAAAGGGAGGTCTGGTAGCAGCAAGGATCAGCAGAAACGCCAAGAATCTGGTGAAGAAGTTCTTCAAGCAAGGCACTCAAAACGAGTAAATGATGTCAGAAGGCATCATGATGCGGAAGATCATAACCCTCGTCGAAAGGATGAGTACTCTCGAGATGTAAAACTAGATGTAGAAAGATCTCATCTGCCCCCTAGAGGCAGGGAAGATATCCACCAGCCTTATGCAAATAGAGATCGGGTTGACTCACGGGGTAGAAGTTATGATAGGGTAAGAGATGCAGAAATGTGGCCAAGAAGAGAAGATAGTGTTCACAGCAGACGAAATAAAGAAGAAGACATGAGGCTGGAATACAATGCTGAAGTTGGTGCAAGGCATAGAAATAAGGCGAGGCCCATTGATAGGAATGATAGAGATGAAGATCTTCATTCACGGAAGCGCTTAGATGATGGTGATTGGAGGGGCACTCGACAAAGAGAGCGTGGTGACGTGATTTTGAATCGCCGTGAAGGCTTAGATGAGCCTCATATCAAGAGAAATAAGGATGACGAAAACTTGAGGAGAATGAAGCCTGAGAATGAAGACACGGCACATAGAGCAAGGGATGACCATAACCGAAGAAAAAAGGAGAGGGATGATGGAACTGAGCAGAAGAGAAGAGATGATAGTGGTAGGATGCGGGAGAAGGTTGATGATCGTCATCATGCCAAACAGAAAGATGACAGCTGGAGGCAAAGAGAAAGAGAGGACAGACAGAGACCAAAACATGAAAATGTATTAAACGTTCAGAGAGAAGAGGGAAGAGGAACCGGTCGGGGTGGACGTGTCATGGACGATAAGTTAGCCAGTGGTGCTAGGAAGAAGGACGAACCAAGATCTTCAGTTTTAAGCAAAGAGTCCCAAGAACGCACAAGAAAAAATGAACCTTCAAGAGGTCAGGGAGCAGAAGAAAACAACATGCAGCATAAAGGCCGTTCTGATGTACATCCACGTGAATCCAACACTGAGAGGAACTCCAGGCAAGAAAAACTGAACAATAATCGTCCATCTGGCAGTTCTGATGTTCGCCATGCGGGTAGAGATAGGTATAGGGAGAACACAAGAAAGGGCAGAAGTTCTGAGCCTAGTGAGCACGATCTTCACAGATTGAACAAAAGAAGGCGTGAAGACCATGATAGCCATCGAAGTGGCAAGGTATGAAATTATGTTAAAACTTTTTTCCTAAATGCATTAGCATTGGAAATTCAAGCGGTAGGTAACCTACTTAGCAGAGATATTGAAGAAACAAGAGCTAAACTGGAAACATTTGGCATGTTATTTTGTTTCGATGCTCTTTTGTCCCGACTATTCTTGCAAATTATTTGCATACCTCTTCAGTTCACGAATCAGAAATAGGATTTGTGTACTGAATATAGTGCATATAATATATGCAATCTAGGGTACATCAAGAGAACTCAGAAGATCCACGTTCCACACTGAAATGTATATGCAGTTTTGGCCTGCCAAGCTGCTCATAATCATAATCCCTATCTCATGCCCAACCACAGCCGCCGTCCTTCCAATCTCCCTGACCTTGTTGCGTCCCATGTTTCTACTTTTCACCACAGGCCCGCTGCCTGCTGCTCCCTACCCTTCCCCATACATGATTGAAATGGAGACAGAAGACTGCAATGGCCATTGGCGCAACATAATACATATCTGGGAGTGCAGAAATGATACACATTATAGCACCATGTATGCAATGTAGTAAGCATAGATCAATCGATTAGACGTCCCAACAAACCATTTTGTGATCCTAATGTCCTCTCTTCTCTTGCTTTCTTAACTATCTGTTGGTTTGACCAGATTGAGCGGATCGCCTAGTTTTTCCCTGCATATTTGTTCACGAGTGAACCACGAGCTGGTACGCATGAAACGAAATGCAGTCTTTGGCCTATCCCTGCGATCCCTTTTTTGGCCTATCTCTTATCCTTGTGATATATTTTGTGCAGTGTTCATTTTTAATTCCTGAAAACTCAAGGGAGAAAAACACGACCTTACATCTGCTGGCTGCACACTTGAATTGTGGCAATCACTCAAATAGTGGTAGAAATTGACAGTCACCAATATTCAATAAGGTCATTGGAAGCCACTAACATACACTCTCTCCCGTTTATAAATATATGATGTTTAGGACAACAAATCTAGTTCTGTTTGAACTAAATTAGCTGTCTAAATGCAATATATCTAAGGAAGGAGGTAGTACACTTCGAAACTCCATTTTCAAGTAACAAATTGCCGCGAAGCCTCCAAGGCTTGTATTTATAGTTACCTCCAGTAAGGTCGCTCAAATTATGCAATAACTATAAGCTATTACTATAAGCTGATTCAGTTCCTGTGTTAGCTTGTTTGTTGCAGTTGATAACTCGAGTGTGCAATTTTTCCATTTCACCAGTACCTTCCTCACTTGTCACTATGTTACCTCCTGTGGAGAGGCTGTGTTTTCCGTAGCAAATCAAATGCTGCATAATTGCTAATAGCATGTGTCTCTTGATCAAGAACATTCGTTTTTGTGACAAGCTTGCATCTTAACTCTTTTTTTTTCTTTCATATGTGATAATACGAACTAGCCGATAGGCGATAGATCAGCCATTTTATGCTCTTTCGTGCATCAGATTACTATATTATTGTGTAAATTTGTCTGACCCGAACACAAGGGGGATCAAGGGCTTTCTAAGAATTGTGCAATTCTGTGCTATCATCAAAAAGGAAATTAGATACATCATGAAGCATCACAAAAATGTTGGCGCATATCACTATTATATTTCTTGTTCCTTTATAATGGAAGTCGAGAGGTGCTAACAGTTTTGTTTTCATACACGTTCGATGCCTAATCGATGGAGTGGACTCTGATTGTTGCCTTCAGGAACTAAGATTGTGTAGGAATGGGTGCTGCAACCATGATATGACCAGTAGCCTTGGGAATGGGATCATACACATATGGATGAACTTATTTTTTGGATTTTATGGAAATTAGTTATTTAACGTGCCTGAGTGAAGTTTTAACCTTCTGACCCCCCCCCCTATTTTTTTTCTTTTTTGATAACACCATATTGGAAATCTTTTGAGTGGTGTCTTCCTTGGTTGCTTTTGATGCAGTTGAATTTTTTGCGAAGGCTATTGATGCATGCATTTATTTGGCTGAGCCTCTAATGACCACCTTCAAATGCATGTCTGTAAACTTACTGTTTTATTAGTCACATTTACTGTTCTGGGTCTCAAATAACTAAATGAATACAAGCATGACTCTGGTATTAACTGATGCGTACAATAACTTTTACGAAGCTTATTTACTGTTTTGGTTTTAAACCTTTTTTTTTTTGAAATTCTCTTGTTGGCATATTCGCCCCCTCAACGATAATGAAAAATGCAACTTTGTATAGGTTGAGACCAAAGAAGCGAGTGAACGTGAGAATAGCAGAAGCCATGCCACATCCAAGAAGAACCAGAATCCTCAACCAGATACTTCGTTCATGAAACAAGTGGAAGAAGACACCATTTCAGATGATGAAAACCATGAGGATTCAAGAAGGGGTCGCTCTAAGTTGGAGCGGTGGACGAGCAACAAAGAGATAGAATATAATAATATTGAAAATGAGACCACAGAGATATTTCTGCCTATCAAAGCTGATGTTCAAACCCCAGCCAACGAGTTAGGCAAATCTGATGTTTCTGGCACAGTTGGCAATTCAGACGCCAAGGGCAGTGCTGACACTGGACAAACATCTGATAAGATTGCTGAGGATCGTGACCGGCATCTAGACACAGTTGAGAGGCTGAAGCGACGAAGTGAACGTTTCAAACTTCCTATGCCTGGCGAGAAGGAGGCACCACAAAGCAAAAAGGTGGATACTGAGGTGCAGCCTCCCCAAAATGAATCTGCTGCTGTTGATATGGAAGTGAAGCCAGAGCGGCCAGCTCGAAAGAGGAGATGGACTGGGAGCTAATCAAACTGGGATATTCACTTGAAGAAATTTCAGCACATTTCATGGCCGACACATGAACGTTGCCATGTTTTTGCCTCTTACAACTGGAAGTTGAATTGATGTATGATTTTACTGTTTTAACTTATGCCTGTACGTGTAAACTTACATAGCTTTTTTGTGGCTGGGAACTGGATTCTGTACACCCCTGTACCTTTTCCGACTATATGGTTCCTGATCTAGATGTGTGGCAATGGTGCCACTGAGCTCTGGATAGTTCTGAGGCTGTTGTGAGAAGCAGTCGCCTCGGAGTTTCCCAGTCTAATTACTGGGATCTGCAGGAGCTACATTTTGAAGAAGCTGGAGGGCCAATGCTGCAAGTTGGTTTCTTATGCACTGCAGGTGGCCTGGAAGCACTGGATGTTGTATCATTTCGTACTGATGCTGAGTTATTAGCTGTGGTGGATGGATGTTGTATCATTTTGCAGAAGCATCCTGTTCATGGATACCAGGTGATAGGTACCCAGATCTATAGAGAACGGATATAGCCACTAATCTTTATGTTTGGTAGTACTCTAGTTATGTACATTCTTATAAACATATAACTGGGGGGCATGAGTTATGAGATGCAGCAGGAAGAGTCTATAGTATAGGGCTGCATGCTGCACTGAATATTTTGGACGGGTCAATAATATATACCTGTAGACAGTGCTAGGTGGCAGTTTTTCTTTTAGATTAGCGATGTACATGTAATTAGCCCCTGCGAATTTTGGTAATCATACAGGATTTTAGGTTGACATGATTTGCTTCGAATTGCTTTCCTTGCTATCTTTACTCTCTGCTTGGGACGTTACTCGCCTTACTCGCAGCCTGTTGGCTAAGCACTCTGCTCCCCATGTGTCTTGGACGGTTCAAGTCAGGCTTGTGCTCGGCACGAGCTCGTGCTGGCTCGCAGCGCGCTTCCCCTGCCACAGGTTAGGGGTCGAGCGACCCCGTTGTTTTCCTTTATATAATCCGTCGCGTCCAGCGACCGTGCGTTCCTGTGGGCAGAGCGTGCCCGTCTGGGTTCCGCGCGACGCCAACCAACCCAGAAACGTGGTTCGCCCCCCAGGAATAGGTTCCGGTGCCATGGCAGCGTGTGCCGGCACGCGCGGGCTCGGGACGTGCAGCCCTCGTTTCCTGCACGTGGTGGGTGGGCGATCGGTGGGTAACTTCATCCAAAACAAGCGAGGCTTCCCGCAGATTTGCAAGTGGAGTGGAGTACTGACATGTCCTGCCAACCTGGAGGCCCCGCCTCAGATAGCCCACCGGTTTCCCAAAAAACCTCGGGCCGGCACGCCCGCACCGTATCCGATCGTCATCCGTCTCCGCCTCGCACGCGCCTGCGCTGCGCATGTATAAATTGCTCGCCACCCGCACCGGCCTAAACCGGCAACTCGTTCGTCGATCCGTACCGATACCAATACTACAAGCAAATCGTCCTAGTGTTCTTCAGCCGGAGAACAAGCGATGGCCCCGAGCGCGTCGATGCTGTTCCTGAGCTATCACCAGCTCCACGGCCCGGCGGCGGCGGAGGCGCCGCGAAAGCAGGAGACAGAGGCGGCCGGCGGCGGCGGCTTCCGGTTCAGCGTGGGCAGTGTTTTCTCACTCGGCGCCTTCGCGCGGCGGCGGGAAGAGGCGGCGCCGGCGCCGGTGGCCGAGCCGAAGGTGGGGTACAAGCGCGACGCCGTCGCCGAGAAGTCGGCCGCGGCGGCGGAGCTGGACGACAAGTTCGAGGAGGCGCTGCGCCTCAGCTGCTGGTCTATTTGAACATCCCTTTTAAATATGTAAAATATAGTTGCGATCGACCCCACGGAGAGTTGAATGCGCCGGGGCAAGCGAAGGCTGCACGCGGATTTCGTTCTCGTCTCCCCCGTGGATTTCTCTTTCTGTGAAAATAATGTGGTGTTGTAGATAAGATTGAGGTGGTAACTAACTTTGTGTTCTGGATTATTCCTTATCCTTTCGTAAAATCTTGGATCATGTGTGAGTACGCCGGCTGCGCCGGAGTTGACGTTTTGGGAGTTTACAGTATCGCTTCGGTGTCGCCGGGTCGGTCTGGTTTACACAACCAGAAAGGAGTTTTGTTTTTTTTTTTGTCCGCAAGACACTGAGAAAAAAAAAACGGCATGCCATTGTTCTAAAAGCAACTTGAAAAATTAAAACTTTGTTACTGATCAAGCCAATTTCTTTTGATACCGGTAGGGAAATAGTTCAACAAAAAACGCTTTTACAAGTAAAGTATTGTACATCATTACTTCATTAGTATATTTTATACAAATTACTTGATAAACATAATAAAGTATTGCCTCGTCTCGTTTGTTTTTGCAAACACTTAGCATACATTTTTCTCTATATTCAAACTGGCTGTTAAACACTTCATAGATGTTTCTAGATATTATACTTTTAAAATATTAAAATTATAGATGTTTCTTGATATTTTATGAAAAATATTTTTATGTATACTATTTATAT